>VDFB02259577.1:0-63868 GCA_007258455.2 Sequoia sempervirens | reverse complement strand
GAGGGAACTCTCGATGCATGCCTGGTGCCTATATGCATTTCTAACATGAGAAAAACACATTTCTTGCAACAGGAGGTGGCAGAGACTCAAATACATATACGTTTTTAGGCTTTGAAAACAAATCCATCTATTTCAATGGTACAAGTGCTTGGCCAAGCATAAATAATACAAGCAAATGGTAGATTAGAAAAGGTAATACTACTGTCTCTGTGGGTCCACCTTCGGCATCCTGTCCCGGAAGTTACCAAAAGTAAAGTATGAATAAATACAAAAGCAGAAAGTTGTACATTTTCTTACATGTTTCATGCATTTAATTGATTCTAAAAGAATTTCAAATGAGAATTTCATAACATCCTTTGAAAGAAAAATTGTAAGTTCAGTAGTAAGATTTCATTTACTCATTTGTAAGTAATTCTTTTCTGATTTGGTAAAAGACTCTGTTTTTAGAGAAGAACATGTATGTCATAATACTATCAGTGTACTATTAGAGAAATTTAATTAATTCTTTTGTATAAAACAGTGTTTACTGATTTCAGTATATACTTCTATTCTTTCCAAATTCAAGCTGACTGATAGTGTAATTCCTAATTTTAATACAGGTTTCTGAATATTAGTAATATACAGAAACAGTGCAATTCGTTCAGAATAACAGAGGTTTGAAAGAAAAACTTGCATTCAATTTTATATTGTATTCCTTTACTCAGGAATGTCCTTCTGTATCTAAGTATATGACAAAGTAATCAAGAAGATTTTCAGTTTACATGGTTTCTCAGAGATACTTTTGTTCTTGTTCCAGGTTTAAAATTTCTGAGATATTTGTGTATTTTTGACAGAGATCATATCACTTTCTGGAAATGGTTTTCCTGTTCGAACTTGCAATTTGGTATATATGTATGGATATATATATATATATATATATGTATACATATATATAACTGAGTGTATATATATATATATTTATTCATATACAGCTGAGTGTAAATTTTAAAGAAAGAAATACTGATTTTTTTTCTTCTTATAACTGTTGATAAGTTCTCTGGCTGTGCACACAGATTATAAACATTGTATAGGGTTTCACACTGGCGTTGATCATCATAAGGCGCTGGAAGCCCTTGCCCCTCCCATGGGGAGGGGGCGGGCTGTGAGGGGCTCGCGCCCCCTCCACAGGCCGCGACCTGTGGAGGGCGCGAGCCTCCCCACAGAGCCGCATCCTTCCCATGGGGAGGACAAGGGATTAAAATCCCTTCCCTATTCCTATGTATAAACAATTTCATAACTCAAAAAGAGACATTTTTCCCAGTATTATACTACATTCAAATTTATCTCAAAGGAAATTCAAATTTATTTCTGGTGAAAGTGTTTCTTGCAATTCATATGCATATATATATATATGTATATATGCACAGGAATACAGATTCCTATGCATATATATATCTATATATATATATGTTTATGTATGTTTCCTATTATAATTGAGAGCAGTTTAATAATTTGCAGCTTTTGCAACAGAATGTAACCCTAATATGGAAGAAAAGATTGGGTATTCTTTCTATAATGCAACAATGAGAAGTAAGCTATTACCTAGATTCAAAAATAAAATTGGAAAAGTTTTCTCAGAAATCTATAATCATTTCATAGAATGATGCACTTCATTTATTCAATTTCTTATTGCAATTTCAAACTGATTGAAAGCAAAGTATGGAAAATAACCTGGCAATTTCTCCAGTGCAGATGCCTCGTATTACCTTCCTGTCCCCACTTCCCGAACTCTGATTCCCCCTGAATGAATGTTTTCTTTTCTCCTTAAAGCTTTATTGCCCCTTCCGAGGATCATGCAGAGTATTTCCAAATGACAGATAAATTCTACATGCAAATTCCAGAGATTGCCACATGCCAACAACATTGTTGGTTTTAAGGAAAAATTTCCAGAGCCCAAAGTTTTCTCGGGGCTGTTCATTCCTCTCAATTTTTGGAATAAAATAACCATTTTCAAACAAAAGATATCTCCACTTTATATTATGCAAACAAATTATTTCATCCATATTATATGCAAATATAATATTTTCACTTCATTTTTTTTAATTTCCTATTTTAAATCAGATTTTTCCTTTTTATTGCACAAAATAAATGGAATAAGCTAAATAAAATAAACCATACTCTTTTCACAACCTTTATGAATAATTAAACTATATTTTTAATTTTTGCTATGTTATTATAGGTACATATATTTTTTTATTTTTCTTTTATATCAATTACTTATTCAAACCATGCAATCCATTTAAACAATCACATTGAAAACCAACATGGCCTAATGCAACTACATGATTTTTAAGTGGTGTGTGCGTGATCGAGAGCTTCTCCTCTTTTACCCTGTCGGGAAGCTAACCTTATTTTCCTCAATCACACTCTTGGCCTTCAATCACCTACAACTCAAATGCACTCAGGCGTGCAAAAATGAAAGTGTATTAGTAACCAATATAGAAGTATAAATTTAAGCATTAATTAAATCAACACTCCTATTTTGTATCATTTTAAAATAAAATGCACTCATAATTCTGAAAGAAAACAATTATTTTCCTACATTTCCATACACCAAAGCATTGTATTATATTATATTGCTCTAACATGTATCATAATTCATATATTAAATCCCACAAAGTCATGGTCAAAACAGCATCAAAGTATGAGACGTGACACCAACAGACTCCCTTCGAGGTGGCTGATTTGCTTTCTGTAATTCTTGTTCCTTATTTCTCTGATCAGCAAACAATGAAATCTCCTGTATACTTGGAGAACGTGTCTCTAATGGTGTAGGTAATGCCACCTCGACTCTCAAAGGCTCTGGCTAGATTGGCTCTTTCCTTCATGACTCTGGAGCTCGAGCAACCTGCTTCATCTTCGTAACAGCCAGCGACCTATGATCTCCCATCAAGTTGTAAGTAAGAGGGATGGACCTATTCTTCAGCCTATTCACATGCCTCTCAACCCATCCTCTGGTGAATGTCAGGACTGGGATGCCAAGTGTATCCAAATCCGCAATCTCCGGCTCCGACCAATCTGGAAGTGGGAGTGGCGTAGCCCTCACTGTCTCATAATCTGGATGAATAACATTCATATCCTCATCTACCTGGTCCGGTACTATTATAATCTCACACTCCCTAATTATGCTCAAAGGTAGTCTCGAAAACATCCTCTTTCTTACCTCAGCTCCATCCAACGCAACAGCCCAGTAATCTTCAATATTTGCCTTATGCCTGAACTCCTCTGACAGTATCCATCTGATATTCCTGTGAGGATCATAATGCTGCCTGCTGGTGTGATAAGAAAGGTGGAAAAACTGAAGCTCATTTTCAGCTTCCTTGGCTGCCTGCAGTGAAGGACACACTTCATCTGAATTTTCCATGATGATCGAGAAGTCAAGTCCTCCCTTCTTCTTCTTCTTCTGAATTTTATCATAGGCAATGAGTTGCCTAGATATTTCTAACATCAACATTTTGTTCATAGGGTATCTGGGCAGCCTATACGAATATGAAGAGAACCCTTGCAGCCTAATATGAGTAAATTTTGGAGATTGGATGAACCAACACCCGTACCTTTCTCTCAATTCTTGAGCCTCCTTGGAGATCCTATGATGAGTCCTTTGCTAAAGTCATCTTGTTATGTGCATGGTGGAGGCGTCATTGACTCTCTTGTAATGAGATGTACTCGTCAAGTGCAACTACGGACAAGCCTCATGAATCTTGAACTACTGAGAGCCGCATCCAATCAGCTCCTTGTATGATATTCCTCTCTATTTCGTCATACGAGCCAACATGTAGATGATGTATGAACCCATGTAGAATGTCTTCGTTCTCCTCACACTCCGAAGCTACTCGTACAAATTATCACTAATCATCACCGCCCAATTAATAAACTCCTTGCCTTCCAACACAAGAATTATATAATAAAACATCCAAGGATCAAAGATGAATGCCTAGGGATAGCCTCCAACTCTGCTAAGCATCATAATCAAATCATAGTATTCCTGCTTCAAATCATCTGAGATTATCTGTTTTGGCAACTTCGTGCGAGAGGGCCTAGGCTTGTTCATCCAATGAGAGTTAATCATATTAGCACATCTTTCAAATGTTGAAGCATACATACGCTCAGCACGTTCCCTCATTTTGTAGATCATCTTCTCATGTGAAGGAGTTCCAAATGCTTCGCCAATAGCTACAGGCGTGAGGTTGGCAAACAATCTGCCATCAAGTGAGACAATAGACCTGTGCTGAGGTTCGTAACAGTTAGCACACTCCATAATCAGCTCCGGGCACTGAATTGCTGGTGGAAAACCAGCAGCTGCATATAGTCCACTCCTGACAATATTATGGGAAGTGATTGATGGACGATGGCTTCTGGCTCGAGTTTCCTAATGAAGTTGGACGCCTTGCTTCTAGCTATTGTTTAACTGTGGTTTGGAAGCATTCTGAGCTGTATCAGAGAAGTTTCGTCCATTTTAGTGAGTTTTAATGTTGCTAGACTGATTTTCTGTTCATGTTGTTTCTGATCATACTTAGTATTTTTCAAGTATACTGCTATTCTAAGCTCAATTTCCATATTATTCTCATATTGTATCAGTTAGACGTTTATACTCTAACTCCTAGTGATTATAGTTGAATATCTCTTGATGATTGCAGCCGAGACTCGTTATTTTGTAAAGCTGGTTTAGTAGCACTAGCAGCTATTTATATTATTGCTGCAATTTATATATGTTGTATACACTCTCACTGAAAAGTGGTTGAGTTAAATAATTGTACTTTCATTCTTGTTAATTTCCCCCCACTAAATAAGTGGCAGAGTCGAAAATATTCCTCCTGCTGAATAAGTGGTAGTGCAGAATTTCATGGTCGGTTATCCACCTACTTCTATTTACTTTCATTCATGGTTGGCCAACTGCCTACAGTTGCTTTGTAATTCTTTCCAATTGCTAATGATCCCCGGAACCATATGCTATCACCTCACCCACACTGGGATCTTGGTGAACATTCTTGGTGAGGGTTATTTTACAACCTAGTTTGTATTTGGTGCTAACACTAATCAATGGTTTGGTGCTGGTTTATTGTGGTAAAATTGGAAAAAAATTAAGGGGGAATATTACAAAGGTATCAGAGCCTGTTATCATGCCATCCTGTGAGTTTTGAGCTTCAATGCCAAACTGAGTTATGGCTTCAGATGAAGAGAAAGATTTAGCAAGCTCTTTATACATTGCGGGCGCAAGGCTCATTAAAGAATGTCAGACAAGGGATGAAGAAGTGGCAATACTTCTTACGTTGGAACAATGTTTGAGCCAGGTGAAGCAATCACTTTCAAGGCTAATTAAAACAGCATTGATGCCTACAGTGACTTTTCTGAAACATCCTTATTGGTTGAGGCATCCAGATAAAGAGATCAATCTGCTGGTTACTTCATGCCTCAGTGAAGTGATGAGAATCATGGCACCCTTGGTGCCCTATGATGATAAAACTATGAAGAGAGTTCTTCATATGTTCGTGGAAAGCTTTCAAGATCTCGATGAAACTGATAGCAGTCAGTACTCCAAAAGAGTTGCTATACTAAATATTTTTTCAGAACTTCAAACAAGTATGTTGCTAGTAGATTTGGGTATGCAAGATCAAATATATTATTTAATCCATTACCTCTTCATTTCAACTTGGAGTGAACAAGAAGAGGATGTAGTTGCAACAATGAGAAACATTTTAGCTTTAACTATAAATGAGATGGATGACATTCCAAACTCCGTCCTATTTTTTCTGCTAAACATTCATGAACAAGAAGGAAAGAATTCCTCTACTATTGGTATGTTGATCAGAGATTTGTTCAATCAATGTGAGGGAAAATTGAAGACACACTTGAAGAAGGCAGAGCAGATAAATGAAGTGGACATTAATATAGAAGACAAAAATAAAAAGATGTTTCTCAATGATTCTATGGCGGTTTCTCAAGAAGACCTCCTTGGTATGCTTGTGACCACTTGTTGTACCCAAAATAATTTTTTGACATTTTGCATAAATTGAGTTAAAACATATAAAATTGTTGTCAAAAGTATGTTTTAGGTCAAACAAAACATAAAGTTTTTGTGGGTTTGTGTCAAGGAAGATGCTCGCAAATCTCTGAAAATTTGAAAATTAGGGTTTCAAACCCTTGTTTTTAGGAAAACCACTAAAAATAGGAACTTTCCGGAATTAATTAAAAATGATTTTGATAGGACGAATTGACTTCACGATCACACTGATCAAGTCAAAATCACCAAAATGTTTGTTTTAATCTGGTGGGTCTATTTTCATTTTGCTAAGACCTCCACAGACACTAATGGCAGAATGGCCAGTACCAGGTGGCGGAATCTATTGTAATGTCCCCTTCCTAGGCAGTACAGTTGATTCAGGGGTTAGCCTATCATTCAGATCCTCGTAGGCTGACAGAGGTGTTTAGAGGGTCACTTGAGGCAGTTATCCAGCGTTTGGGAACATTACTCCTGCAGTTGATTCAGGTTTGGGCCTTGGCAGTCACTTACAGAGTGATTTTAAGACACTTACTATTTATAGTAAGTCAGGCAGACAAGGGTTACTATTTCTGGCAGGGCACTTGGTTCAGTTGGTCAGCTCAGTTTCGACCCAGTTTGATGATTTGATGAGCAAACAGTGTTTATTGAGGCATTTGATAATTATTAAAGGTTTATTAATTTGACTATATAATATAAAGTCACTTTAATGAAAAATTAAAGTAATTATTTAATGGCAAATTATAAAGTATTAATACTTTATAATAAAGGGGTAAATAATATTAAATGAGTATTTTATTACTCATCAAAAAGGGACGCCATTATTTAATCAAATTGCTTAAATTTAAAAGAGGCAAATTTTATTATTATTAAATGCATTTTAAATTGTTTTTTTGAAGGGGGTCGACTTATTGAGAAGAGATATATATTTTACAAAGACAAATCGAACTCATTCATTCATGATTATTCTAATTTGTCTATTTTTCTCTCTGAGAGCATTGGGGTTTGTGAAACAAGGGTCTCTACAAATCATTGGATTTTGGAGAACGTTCCCTCTTCAAAATCAGACATACTGAGACTGTGAGATACTAGTTTAAGCTTGTCAGTTGAGTGGCTTCATCCAGAGGTCATTACAGAGCTTACTGTGGAGTTTTTATTCAGAGTTTGGATCGATCTATCTTCCAGAAGGAGAATATTTTAATTGGCAATGTTTTATTTCGCATCTGGCACAAACTTCAAGGCAGTACGGATTCTTTATTTGTTGGTACAAGTCGTACTTATCACAGCAGCAAGGTCGTACCATTCATATCTAGCAAGACGTCTTGATTTTTGGTCTTCTGCCTCCTTCATTCTGGACGCCTAGGATTTTTGGAGCTTTGGCATTAATTTTGGGGTCAGTAGATTGTTTCTTTCATTTGGCCGTACCCTCTCTGGCTTTCTTCAGGCGGCTGCAAACTTATTCAATTTTTTTAAATAATAGCTTGCCTTTTTATTTGCATGATTGTATTTCGCAGTTGTAATTATTCTGGAAGATCAATAAATCATCAGGCATCAGATTGTAGGCTTACTTCTGTCAAATATAGTCTTCTGGTATTTTATTTTATCCACTCCATCTGGTTATTTTTCACTTTAGGATGAAGAGCAATCTGATCTGTCAGACCAATAAGCTGATTCAGAGCGTTCAGATGATGAAAGGTCTGAAAATAACAATGAAAATGAGGGAGGAAGGAAGTTACAGGAGGCACATTTGACTAGTCTCCAGAGGGACGAATCTTTTAGGCTACGTGGACTCCTAGCAAGTCAGAAAGTGATCACTCTACTTGACACTGGTGCTACTCATAACTTTATAGATGTAGGGTTGGTAGAGAGACGAGGCATACAGACAGAGGAGTTTGAGGGTATTCGAGTCAAGGTGGCTGATGGGTACACCCTCAAATGTGATAGAAGAATAACAGATCTTCCAATGCGGCTAAACAACTATGAGTTCAAGGCTGAATTCTACGTTGTTAATATGGGAGATACTAATGTGGTCCTTGGGATGGCATGGCTTCACGATTTGGGTGAGTTCACACTCAATCTTCAGGACATGGAAATGAAGTTCAAGGTAAACGGGAAACCACATATCATAAAAGCCATCAGAGAGAGTAATCTGAGAGTGGTATCTTTCAGACGGATGGAGAGACTCATTCATCATGATATGGTAGATTGGGCTGCAGAGTGTATGTTGTTACCAGCACAGCAGGAGCAGCAGAAGGTTGAGTACCATCCTGACATTCAGATATTGACTAAACACTCTAAAGTGTTTAGTGATATTCCACCTGGCAGACCTCCAGACAGGGGCATCAAGCACATTATCGAGTTGGAGGAGGGCGCAAAGCCCATTATGATTACACCCTACATACATCTGAAACGCCTCAAGGATGAGATAGAGAAAACAATCAGTAAATTGTTGGCTATGGGGCATATCAGACCTAGCAAGTCAGCTTTTGCTTCATCGGTGGTATTGGTGAAGAAAAAGGATGGATCACTTTGGATGTGTATAGATTACCGCCAGCTCAATAAGAAAACAATCAAGAACAAGTACCCTATACCCCGCATCGATGAGTTGATTGATGAGTTGCACGGTGCTATCTTCTTCACGAAGATTGATTTGAGATCCGGGTACCATCAGATTCGGATGAGGGAGCAGAACATAGAGAAAACCGCTTTCAGATGCCATTGCAGTCACTTCGAGTTCTTGGTTATGCCTTTTGGTCTAACCAACGCCCCTGCTACCTTTCAGGCTACAATGAACAGGGTCTTCAGTTCTCAGCTACGGAGATATGTGTTGGTCTTCGTCGATGACATTTTGGTGTACAATAGGTCATGGGAGGAGCATTTAGCCCACTTGGACACAGTTCTGGGTATTTTGGCTAAGGAGTCCTTGTATGCCAAGGAGTCCAAGTGTGAGCTAGGCATGGCTGAGTTATTATATCTTGGGCACATCATCAATGCAAAGGGAGTCATTATGGACCTTGAGAAGGTCCGAGCTATAGTGGAGTGGCTAGTACCAGAGAACCTTACCTAGCTCCGAGGATTCATTGGGTTGTGTGCTTTCTACAGACGATTTGTTAGTGGATTCTCACGTCACAATGCACCCCTTACTGATTTGACTAAGAAAGGGGCATTCGCTTGGTCACCGCAGGCTCAGGAGTGCTTGGACAGGTTTAAGGTGATTATGACTTCATGTCCAGTGTTAGCTTTACCAGACTTCACGAAGTCATTTGATTTGTATTGTCATGCCTCAGGAGAGGGCATTGGTGCCATTTTGATGCAGGAGAGACATCCTATTGCTTATTAGAGTAGGAAGCTTAGGGGTTCTGAGAGATTTTATAATATAAAATCACTTTAATGAAAAATTAAAGTAATTATTTAATGGAAAATTATAAAGTATTAATACTTTATAATAAAGGGGTAAATAATATTAAATGAGTATTTTATTACTCATCAAAAAGGGGCGCCATTATTTAATCAAATTGCCTAAGTTCAAAAGAGGCGAATTTTATTATTATTAAATGCATTTTAAATTGCTTTTTTGAAGGGGGTCGACTTATTGAGAAGAGATATATATTTTACAAAGACAAATCGAACTCATTCATTCATGATTATTCTAATTTGTCTATTTTTCTCTCTAAGAGCATTGGGATTTGTGAAACAAGGGTTTCTGCAAATCGTTGGATTTTGGAGAACGTTCCCTCTTCAAAATTAGACATATTGAGACTGTGAGATACCAGTTTAAGCTTGTCAGTTGAGTGGCTTCATCTAGAGGTCATTACAGAGCTTACTGTGGAGTTTTTAATTAGAGTTTGGATCGATCTATCTTCCAGAAGGAGAATATTTTCATTGGCAGTGTTTTATTTCGCATCTGGCACAAACTTAAGGCAATAAGGATTCTTTATTTGCTGGTACAAGCTGTACTTATCACAACAGCAAGGCCGTACCATTCATATCTAGCAAGACGTCTTGATTTTTGGTCTTCTACCTCCTTCATTCTGGACGCCTAGGGTTTCTAGGGCTTTGGCATTAATTTTGGGGTCAGTAGATTGCTTCTTTCATTTGGCCGTACCCTCTCTGGCAGCTGCAAACTTATTCAGGTTCTTTAAATAATAGCTTGCCTTTTTATTTGCATGATTGTATTTCACAGTTGTAATTATTCTGGAAGATCAATAAATCATCAGGCATCAAATTGTAGGCTTACTTCTGTCAAATATAGTCTTCTGGTATTTTATTTTATTTTTCCAAGCATTTTCTTGCAAAATCGCATTATCTCTCTTTACTGCAAAAAACCACAAAAAAATCAAAAACAACAAAAACAAACAAAAACCTTGCATTCTTAGTCAGTGGTTGGGTTGAGAGACACCTGGTCTCTTACATCTAAGCCTCGAAAGCTTCAACGAAGAAACCATGGCCAAAATACTCAAAAAGATGCTCCGCGACGAAGGGGATTTTCAAAAGTGAAAAATGTTGAAAATTGACTAAGTCTAGAGAATGCACGCCTTGCAACTAAGAGGAGGCATTATGAATATCGGTAGTTTAGATAATCTTGAAATAATTATGTATTTTGTATAGCTTAATAGATAAGTCATTTATTATGTTTTGAACACATGAATTATATTTCCAATATTATCTAACATGATTGCAAGACCTAAACCAAGATTTATCTTGCTTGAAGCATTTAAGTGGTAAGTTATAACCCTAACTACATTACGCTTGTGATTCTAGGGAAAGATTTAGGCCAATCCCAAAAGGGGACTGTTAGCTCTCAAAAACGCAGGCAGAATGCCTCAAGAGGCTGCCAATCTCTTGATACGCTTTAGGGTAACAGACAAGGTCAAGAGAACTCAACCTTCTACTCTTTAGGTGCTGCTAACCTGGGCAGGTGTACCTTTTGAATTGAGCAGACTTATCTTATGATTATCCTTCTGAAATGTTTTGTCCACAATGGCAAATGGAAGTGAACAAATGAAATCAAACTTGATAGCAATCTTCTGATCTAAATCCTAAAAATGCTTAATAAACAGATATAAAGAAACTGAATGAATTCAAATGATGAAATTGCAGAGACTTCGCTATTCATTGGGTATGCGGAGCCAAATGAAATAGAAGTGGGCAACTTATTCTGGCAGAAAATAAAATTGATGGCATGTGATCTATTTATAACTTGTATAAACATGCAAGATTATGACCACTAAGCTCTACTTTAATAATCCAGATGAATCTTCCCCGACATTACTGATCAACAAAAGGATTTTAATCTCTCTCTTACTCTTTGAGAGAACCAATAGATTAACTCGCTACGATACAACAAATGTGCATCATTATCAAACCAGAACATAAACTTGTTATGTCAATTTAAACAACCAGAAAGAATCAAATTGGAGACAGCTTAGCAATACTTTTCAATAAACTCAACATACAATTGATACCAAAATAAACTACCACACCAGCTGAATTTCATTGGAATTACCATTTGAAAACATGCACCATAGTCTCTGACATGAGAAAATTATTCTACTGTATCCATCTCTACCTACTGTTTCTAATCTAAAATCTGATGATCTGAATTACAATCGGGAAGGCCAATTTATACACCAGCATCAGGAAAATAAAACAATTCAAAACTCCATGTCGGCCACCGTAGAACTCGGGCAAATCCCCATGTCAGCCCCCAACAATCACCAAGCATCAACCTGTCGGCCACAAGATTTGAAAATTGTTAATCGCCAGTGAACCAGTTGCTGAGACCACCAGAAAGTATGTCGAAGGCAAAATATCGTCAATCGCTCCATCCCGTGCTCCCTATGTTATTCGCCTTCGCTGTAGCTCGTCCGGGTCGATAAGATATCATATAGAACAATTTACGTTTCCCCGAGAGTGCTCTTACCTTTCGCATGTCGTTGTGACCTTATGTTCGTTACACCGAAGAAAAGAGGCAGCCGCAAGTTCCCTTTGTGTTTTGCCAAGACCTTCCGCCGTCGGTGAGATGTCACATCGAAAACCTTTTGTCATACCAAGAGCACATATGTTATGTTTGTTCCAATCGCCGAGACACAAGAAAACATCTTACCGAAATAAACCCTTTGTTTCGTTCACAGTCGCTATAACTTTATGGTGTCGGAAAGACATCATGCAGATCACATTATGTCTCGCCGAAAAACCCTTATCCTTTGTGTCGCTGTGACAATAGTACATTCTTACCGACAGAACCCCCCATGTGTTCCATCGGCGAGACCAGAGGTCACTCGCCGAGACCTCCTGCCGATAGAACACCACATCGATAAGCCTCCTTTACCACATTCACAGTCGCCGTCACAAGGCAATACTTACTCCGAAAACCATTCCCCATCCACTTTTGCCAAGACAATACAATGTCGGGGAGAGGTTACATAGAGTGCCCAAGTTATACCGAATGCTCATAACCACCCTTGAATGTTGCAGTAACATTACGTATCTCCTACCGATGAATGCCCATCATGTATATTGCTGTAGCTTCCATCTGTCGGGGAGACCTCACGTAGACCACATAGTGTTTCACCGAAGGCTCCCTGAGCACGCCTGTTCGCCAAGAGAATTAAGAACTCTCACCGAAAGCCACATATTGAACTTTGTCGGCAAGACCCGACCCTTTCGCTATGACCATACCCCGATATCATTTTGTCTAACCGAAACATCCCTTTGTTCGCCTACTCGGTAAGACAATTAGAACTCGGTGAGACATTTCCCCGACATCACCTTGGTCTAGCCGAAAAGAAACATTGCGAGTCAATCGGTAAGACAAACCCATTCGCTATAAGATTACACAGATGCAAAGACTCACACTGATAGGCACCCCATTTACCGGTCGGCGAGACACAAACCATCTCGCCGTGACATTATATCGATGACCCAAGCTCACGCTGAAAACCACCTGCAGATAAAATCTATTCGTTATGACATCAAATGAGTCTTGCTGATAGGCAATACAGACTCATGCAAGCTGAAACACGCAAAATGGATCGGGAAGACAAAGACCACGATGTGAATTATGCAAGACCCGGTGGATACAATGAGGCAAAAATAGACGACAAATTAGCAGAGTGATACGAAAACAGACCCTAGTGCTTTAAGATGAGGACCATATGGAAACCTAGGGCTATGCAAAATATGTGAAAATATTCAAAAATTTACAGTCCCAACAGGGACATTACATTTCATGCCTCAAGAGGGCACTTTGACAACACATCATTCCTTCAAAGGGGTTGCATCCTTTCGATGATGAGGGGAAAAGCTAATTTTGATTCCTAAAGCAATCATTAAAACCAAAGAGAGGAAGTTGAGGAACAAGAGCATTAACAAGTACTTGATATGTCTGAAGCATAGTTTGCGGACTCTTGGGACTCGTCGCGGACTCGGGAGTCCCAACCCCGAGCGAGTCGACTCGCCACGGACTCGGGAGCCGAGTCCAGGGGAGTCCTGGGTCGGGACTCCCGAGTCCGACCTCAGGACTCGGCCGACTCCTGAGGTCGGACTCGGGAGTCCCGACCCAAGACTCCACTGTGCGGCTGAGTCATAAAATGACTTAAAACCCATGTTTGTTTTGATTTTTTTTTTCATTTTTAGACTCTCATTTGTGAAAAGCAGGTCTGCAAATCGATTTCTGGTTGATTGAAGCAAGGAGAACGAATTGAAAAGATCAAAATAGAGACAAGTAAGTGATCTAAAAATTCTTTTTGTTTGTTTTCTTCAATTTCTTGCATTCAAAATCAAAAAAATCAAGAAAAATAAGGGGAAATGCTGCCAAATTTTTTTCTATTTTCCTTAATAGCTAATTCTTATTGTTTTTAGTTTGGTTTTGCATTCTTTTTCTTTTGCAAATGTTTGAAACTTTGAATCATGTTTATTTGCTGATTTTTTAGCAAACCCTAGCTGATTTTTTTTTTCCATGTTGAACTTGAA
Source organism: Sequoia sempervirens (assembly GCA_007258455.2). Lineage (NCBI taxonomy): Eukaryota > Viridiplantae > Streptophyta > Pinopsida > Cupressales > Cupressaceae > Sequoia > Sequoia sempervirens. The sequence goes on along the minus strand of VDFB02259577.1, from coordinate 49,857 downwards.
ACAGAAATGTCATCTTCAAATCCAAAGGGATTGAAAAAAGACCCTGCATGGAAGTATGGAATTCCAGGAGATAAAAAAGGTGAAGTGACATGTAATGAATGCCAGAAATGGATGACAGGAGGAATAAACAGATTAAAATACCACCTTGCTAGAATACCTGGGCAAAATGTGGAGGGATGCAAGAATACTACTCCTGAGATTATTAGAGAGATGAAGGCCCTTCTTGCTGAATATGAGCTTAAAAAAGAGGAAAGACAAAAAACAAAGGATGCCCTAGCAGCAGCGATGAGTGGATCCCAATCCCAATCTACACCCTCTATGCCCCATGGTGTTGCAAGTCCAAGCTTCCGTGCTCCACATTCATCTTTTGGTGAGAGTCCTGATGGTTCCTTTTCTACTGCTAGTGCTAGTCAGGGTCCTTCATCAAGACCAAATTATTTTATTCCACGTAATGTTCCAGGAGCACAACCTTCACTTGAAGGTACTGGTTGGAATAAAGAAAAGCATCAAGAAGCTAGGATGGCTGCTGCAAACTTTTGGTACTACAATAATCTACCTTTCAATGTTGCAAACAGCCCATATTGGGAAGGTTTGGTGAACGCCCTTACAGTTGCAGGAAAGGGGTTTAAGACCCCATCATCTAGAGAGTTGAGTGGGCCATTGCTACAGGAAGCTGTAAAGAATACACGGCCTGTGGTTGATGAACAAAAGATATTTTGGCGAAGGAAAGGTTGCAGCATTTTATCTGATGGGTGGACAGATGGACGAAATAGAACTCTCCTTAACTTTTTAGTGGCCTCTAATGGTGGATTGGTGTTTCTAAAATCAATAGATGCCTCCCATGAAGTTAAAAATGCTGAGACTTTATGCAATCTATTAGATGGGGTGGTCCAGGAGGTTGGAGTTGATAATGTTGTCCAAATCATCACGGACAACGCAGCTGCATATGTAGCTGCAGGTAGACTACTTATGGAGAGGTATCCCACAATTGCATGGTCTTTGTGTGGTGCACATTGCTTGGACCTGTTGCTAGAGGACATTGGGAAGATTTCATGGGTCAAAAGAGTGGTTGAAGATGCAAAAAGTGTTACAAAATTTATCTACAACCATACTTGGGTGCTTTCTTTGATGAGGAAATTCACAAATGGCAAGGACCTTGTGCGACCTGGAGTGACACGATTTGCTAGCCACTTCCTCACATTGCAAAGCATTCTTGGTGCCATTGGTCATCTCAAGCAAATGTTTGTGTCCAATGCTTGGAAGGAGTCCTCATTTTCCAATAGACCTGAAGGGGAGAGGATTGTTGCCATAGTTTTTGATGAGACATTCATCAAAAATGGAGAGGAGTTGATGGGGGTAAGTAGCAATCACACAAAAAAAAATTATACATGATAATCTATTGGCTGTTTTTATTTTTTGAGGGGTTAATTTTGTTATAATTTAACATTTGTTTTCATTTTTTTAGGTGACTGAACCTTTGGTGAGGGTTCTTCGTATGGTAGATGGAGATGGCATGCCAATGGGTTTCATCTATGAGGCCATGGATAGGGCCAAAGAGGCCATATCACGTTACTATGGCGGCAACAAAAGGAAATATGAAATCATATGGCGCATCATTGATCGGAGATGGACACACCAACTCCACCAGCCAATTCATGCCTTTGCCTACTTCTTGAATCCGAAGTTCTACTTCTCGGACACATTTAAGGCGGATGAGGAGGTCATGGAAGGTCTTGTCACGTGCATTGATAGGATGGTGCCTGATCGTGAGCTAAGAGATAAAGTGCTTGATGAGTTAGAGGTGAGATTTGTTGCATCTTATTTATGAATTTGCAATGTTGAGCCTTGACTATCTATGAATTTTTTATATTTGATTTACTTTTTCTTTTATCTATTCAAGGTCTACAAAGGTGCAGAGGGGAGACTCTTTTCCTCCCAACAAGCAATTGAAAGGAGAGGAAAACAACAACCAGGTAAAAAATAAAATCAGAAACTTGATTCTTACATATAGATTGTTTAAACTTTACTTTATTCTTATTTCTTAATACTTATATTTTTTAAACATGTTTTTGTAGATCTATGGTGGGAGAACTATGGTGCTAGCACACCAAATCTTCAAAAGCTAGCCATACGTGTCTTGTCACAGCCATGCAGTGCTTCTGGGTGTGAACGTAATTGGAGTTTATTTGAGAACATTCACACAAAGAAGAGGAATAGGTTGACTCAATAGCGCCTAAATGATTTAGTTTTTGTTCGGTACAACCTTCGCCTTCGAACTAGAAAGGTGGAAGGTGTTTCACACGAGTCCATTGACTTGGATGACATTGATCCATATGGTGAATGGACTATTGATGAACAAAATGATGAGGCTGATATCTTCCTTACTGATGAGGATTTTACTGAATTAGAGAGAGCAGCAACAGAAGAAGAAGCAGCAAGATTGGATGTCATGGAGGAGGACGAAGACACATTTGAATATCATGTTTCTCTTGCTCGATCTCCTAGTCCTCGTTCGGATACTATAGCACGGGCACCTTCTAGTTCTAGGCCTCCAAAATTGAGTACCATTGGGAGGGGAAAGAGGAAGATGTAGATTACATGTGGTTGTTAATGTTTTCCTCTTTTTGGCATGATTATATGTAAACATTTATAAACTTATGATGTTGTTATACATTGAAACTATGAGTATTTGATGACTATGAATGATGAAATTTCAATTATTGAGTGTTTGATGATCATATGACATGTGTAATCTTTGAATTATGAGTGTTTGATAATCAAATTAGGCTCTTATGTTCTCTAAATGCATTAATTTGTTCTCTAAATGCATTAATTTGTTCTTTTTTTTGTTAACCTACGGTTTTTTTTTTTGCCGAGTCCGTGCCGAGTCTTTTCCCAAGTCCGTGCCGAGTCCCGAGTCCGAGTCATATTTTTGGGCTGCCGAGTCCGCGGCGAGTCCGAGTCTGCAAACTATGGTCTGAAGAATTTGAAGAGCACATAGAAAATACTGAGAGGCGGGAAGGGGGGTGAATCAGTATTTTAAAACTTAAAAACTTTAAACCATATGAATCAGCAATCAAAACAATAAGAGTAAACATTAGACAAGATGAACATTGATATCACGTGGAAAACCCTTTCGGGTAAAAAACCAAAACAGAACTATTGCTTTAATTAACTTCAAATGGGCGCCAACCCAGGAAACTACAATCTCCAAATTACAAAATTGAGCACCAACTCACTGGAAGTACCAACTTCAAACAGCTGAAGCACCAACTCACAGATAATTATCACAACATTGCAACTCTAATTCTTGACTTCAAATACAATCTGCACATCAACTGAGACACTTATGCTTGCAAATGAAATCATTTATCAAACTCTGAAATATTTTGTTCAAAAAACTTACTCTGCAACCAAATCTTAACTCTTTACCATTTATCATTCTTCATAACATGCTCAAATATTCAGAATTTTTTGTTTTTCAATTATCAGGTACAAAGCAGTGCACCAGTTAAGGTTAGATGAGAAACCAAACGTGCAAGAAAGCAACTCTAACCGAATGGCACCGATGATGGTGAGCATTGGTCAGAGGATCTAAAATAAACTGCTTATGCTGGAAAAGGAACTCGACGCCAAGTATGTGCTACCCAATCCAAAGCGGAGTGAGGGGCGACCATATGACGGAGTGAATACAAAACAATGCTTGAAAGAAAGATGCTGAGAAATGAAACTACTCAACACCCAGAATGTGCTTGCTAACCCGGAATGGGATAGTAGCGACCATAGGGCGGAGATCTCACTATTACAATAACTTTGAATGGAAATGAGAACACAATCTGATTTAAGCAATAATGAATTAACTGCCAGTACTACTGTCAGTTTTACAAATAAGGAGCCTTTGCCTGCCAATGTCTTATGAATTTAAAGGATCAGCATTACATCATTTGGAATCCACCGTTACTTTGCATAGTAATACCAAAACCAAATGCCTTCAAATATCAAGATACAGATTTCTGATTTTATTACAATCTGCTCATTAAATGTTTAGAACAGCAGTCTAAGGAATTGCTAAAATGCTCATATCTTCCACGAATGACCTCCGATTAACTAGAAATCAAATGCATTAACTCTTAACTAAGCACACGCCTAGGATGAGACACTGAAAACAGATCTAAAGCCCATATATTAATTATGCACAAATCCCAATGTCCCTAGATGGTACGGCCCAGCTGAGAAACTCGACTTGGCTTTAAAAATTCAATTCACAACATTAAAATCTGCAATATGGAGCATAAGGGCGCCTAAGGCTAACACAGACAATAAGCTAATACCCACAATGATATTTTTGGTATTTTCTGATTTATGAAGCAAACATGCAATCTGCTGTCTTAAAACAATGCAATAAGCTGAAACTATTAAATGCTAACTTCGAATCTAACTATGCAATGAACTGATGAACAAAACACACTAAATGCAACTCACAGTACAATGATTCACCACTAGATGTTGTCTTCCAAACACGAAGTGATGCCCAAGCTAGGAGGCCTTCATTCCTCGAAGCAGTCCCAGAGCCAATCCGGCAGCATAACAGTATAGTCGTCCAAAGATGCCCAAAATGATGCACAAGACTCCTTTTTATAATTTTCGCTTGACTTCACGAACCCTAAAATCTGCTTTTAGGTCAAAACCTTCATCTCCTCAAGAAGGCGTACTTTCTCTTCAAGGCTTTAAGAATTGACATTTTAATTAAATATCATCCTTTGAAATATGCGCCCCTCAAACCTTTGCTTTGACTTAGGGAAATATTAAATCATTTCTCAATGAGGGCGCCACCCTCAAGGACCCACCTTTTAAAAACAACATTAAGTCATTAAGTCTAAGCCAAGGGTCAACGTTTAATTATAATAATTAAAACGTGACTTTTTTAATTAAATGACTTAACTTATCCTTTCGCAAAGGCCCTGAAGTCAAAACTGAGCAAAACAACTGACCCACTGAAGCAGGAAGTCAACCGAGCTGAACTCATCTGGAAAGCTGCTAAAAATAGAATTTACTAAAAATAGTAAATTCCAAAAAGTGCTCTGAATGCTGAGACGAACATACCACTGCGAAGCCCTCTGAAAACCCAGAAGGAATCCGCCATTAAATCCACCATCTCTGAGCAATGACCTCCTCAAAAATAGGAAACCCTAAATTTAACTTCCGACTAGCCTTCGGGTTCCCAAAGAAAGGCCAACGGTCACTGGAAATGTCGCTTGAGAAGGGGACATAACATGCTCATTCCAGAACCAGCCGCCTGACATTCACATATATGCACTAACAGATACAGGAATGATGTGACAACCTAATCTGTACGTAAAATAAAAATTTCATAATTTAACAACAATAAATAAAGACAATGCCATTTCAATAAAAGATTTCCTTTCAATTTAAAAACATGATATAACATATTTCAACTTTTAAACTATTTCTTTTCGAAAGAAATCAACAAAGTAATAAAGCATAAGATACATACATAGCTCGTAAGCTTTTGCACAAATAGTAGTAAGAAGGTCCAGGAGTCCGTCCTTTCAAATCTTGGTTCATCAGCCGCTTGTTGTGGAGGAGAAACATCACTCGGGCACTTTTCTTCCAACCACGGACTTATAATGCGGTCCCCCGCACACCTATCGTTTGATAGATGGCCCTCCCTTCGAATGAAGAGATTGGTAGGGTATCCGTTAACGATTACCAACTAAGCATAGTGTTGTGTCCTACAAAACTAGAACCTTGCTATTTCACAATCTCGAACTAGTATAAAGGATCACAATGAACTGACAGTGTAGTCTCATGCATCGCACAGTCTAAGTGGATGATGTACCTTGCACTACTTTGGCGAAAGTATTCTCATTTAGTACTCGAATGAAGGTCATCTATCATAAACACTACTCAGGGCTGATTTGACTTAAGGCTATCTTACATTACACATAGGTTTGTCCTTCAATGGATATTACGTACCCCAAACATCCTACAATCATACTAACCTACTAGAAATGAAATAGCATAACAAGTAATCAAAAAATCCCCTCCTATATTGGAAATCTTTATCCTGGGAGTACTCAAGCTTATCCAAGTTAACCTATTAACTTAAGCTGAAAAGATCTTACTTGACCACTGTCTTCATTTTGTTCCTAGTAAATAGTAACTAGTACCAACGTATTCTCCTTATATGGAGATCATACAAGTTATGCAATTTCACACAATTATGCATCTTTAACCTTCTACAAATTACTTCTTAACTACAACCAAGTATGCAATTCATATATTAACTCATTTTCTCTTCTATCTAGAAATGCAGCTTATGAAGTGACTTACTACCTATGCACATACAATAAACACAAGGATTCCATAACATTATAATTTTCAAGAACATAATGGATAGTAGAAGAATATCCCCTGCCTGATGTTTAGCTCTCCTTCAAAAGATGAAGTCACAGCCTGTCTTCACAGCACCTCAGCTTATTCAATCAACTGGCAATCCTTCCCAAGTCTCTGCCTTTCACATTCAGATTATACTCTCAAATTGATGTCTGTCTAACTAAGAAATAAACTCCTCTAAAAATGAATACTCAGACTGTTAATGATCATAGCTGAATGAAACTCAGATTATTTGATAATGGTGGACTGGTAATTCCACAAATACCAATTCTCAGAAAAATATAAATGGCTCTCAGAGATATAAATGGCTCTTAGAAATTCAATTGGCTCTCAGCAAATAAAACTCACCAATATCTCTCAGAATACTAAACTCAGAAATTGTTTTCACAATACTAAACTCAGGAATTGCTTTCACAATACTAAACTCAGGAAACAGAGTAATGGCGATAGAGATAGAAATGAAATCTCAAGTGAAGAAATGATGAAGAATTCGTGATAAGAAAGTCCCTCAAGAATGATGGGTTGGGCGGCTAATTATAGAGCCCTTGCCCATCGAATTTCCTCTTCTACAGGCATGTAGACTACCACAATTGTATTTTGAATGTTTCAAATGATAAGAGGTAGATTTTAAACTTCATACTCAGCACTTCCAAAGGTGAGTCGACCCCTTTAATGGACAGCAGATTGGAGAACAATTCAACTTGCACATGGCTAAAATGGTGAATCGACACCTACAAGTGTCTCCAGTAATGGCGCCATTGCAGCAATCTGTTTGATGATTTTATTCACTGAAATGGTCAAAGTTAATTGCTCACCACTTTGCCTAAATTTGTGGTTCAATTGACAAACTTCCATGGCTGCGTTTTTATTCACAGAGAGACCTGGTCATGGCGTGCACTTCAGGCCCATGCATGTATTTTCTTCTGCACAGCATTTTCCTTTTATTTCAAAAGTTCACTTTAGTTTCCTATGAAATATTTCCTCTTTGCCATTCTATAAAGTTTCTATTAAAAAGAATGATCCAAATAATTTGAGTATTGGAAAAGTCCGATTCCAAGGTTATGATGAATATTTATCACTATAGGAAATAAATCGATTTCCTTCATTTGATTTAAATATAAACTCAAGTGGAATTTAATTTAATTTGATTTTCCAACAATGAGATTTAAAATATTAGGAAATAAGTCAATTTCCAAAGTGGAGATCAATTTAGAAAATAATTCGATTTTCATAAATTGAGAAATTAAATAAAATATATTTCCATTATATATTTTATTATATAAATATTATTATAGTCTTAAACATATATATTTAAATACCCGAGCATTATTTTATATATATATATATATATATTTTAATATAACTATAATAATATTATATATAATCCTTAATATATAATTACATATATATATATATAACAAATATATAAATATATCGTGAGCCAATCAGCAACCCGATATATAAATATATATACATATATATGTAAAGTCATTGGGCAATAATAATATTATATTATTAATATCCGTATGAGCACATCCATCTACCAGCATACACTTGTATCAATGTGTATATATGTATAAATACGTGCATATACAATATACATGCATATATGTTCACTTTTGTTTCACATACAACCATTTACGTTACCATCATAATGATCGTAATATCACAATACAAATACATAGATAAACATCACACATGGCATACAGAAGAAGACAAGACTCGTAATGCAACATACAAGCCTACGGATTACTCACCTATAACTTCAAACAAACTGACTTAGCTTACTCAGTCTAAAAGACGTGTGTGCATGCTCAGATGGTTCACATTACCGATTACCCGACCAAGCTCCTCTCCCGAGTGATATTTCTCCTCTGCCTGGAGGAATGGTCCACATACTTGCATACCATGACACGATAACAAGAGTCATATGTTCACAACAAAACAGTATACATGAAACATCTCAAAAGTTAGAATGAACATTATTCAACAACTTTGCATGCAACATTCATCAAGGATAACATCAATAGAACTAACAATTAAATGAGACAATCATTAAATGGAACACATTCATATTGATAACAAGAAACAATATGTTTTATTCATCTCAATGATTCAATCATTACAATCAATTGCCCTATGCAATAGTAGCTATACAATCGGGGTGTAACAAATAAATACCATAAAAGAACAGCACAACTCCCCCAAACCACACTACAAAAATAAACAAGTCTTCATCATACCTTATACAACCGTATGTACATTCATGAATATCAAATGATGATATTACTAAAATTCAAAAGTCTTACATCGCCTTCACACAGTCTGTGCCTTGAATAGATGATACCTATTGCATTTGAAAAATCACCATGACTTGCATACAAACCAATCAAGGAGAATCATACGGTTGAGGATTGACTTCAAGAATGATCACGTCCTCCATGCAAAACGACTCTGAATGAATGTAATACGGCAAAGAGATTTATGCAAACATCATCACATCTTCACAACAACCTGCGAACTCAACAAAGAATCACATCCATGACCTTTTTCAAATCACCTTTCAACATATTGAATCCACATGTAGAGGCTCAAATTAACACTCATAGCGATGGTTTTGAATGCTCAAATCCTCCCGAGTAGTGGCGACACTGACTTCGTAAGAGAATCACAAAAATGATAGCAAAAGTATTTTCATAAGAACATCTCCCACCTTCACATCTCCTACACACAACAATTAAAAATGAATAACGGCGTTACGAAGAAAATAGCTCCAGATTGACTCAACGCCAAAATAACCTCTGATTCAGCATGGTCCGCTAAATTAGAAATGCCATGAAGGCCTCAGCAAATCGACACGATTCCCTTTCATACCATCTGTGCCAAAGATAAAAATGGTAGTCAAGCGATTCAACGATTTGCTATGTAAAAATGGTCTTCCACGAAGCTGCATTAAACCCGTGATCTAAGCATACACGAAGCAAACAATATGCATCCTAAATGTAGTCGCATTCATTTCACTGAAAAATGCCAAAAAGAAACTTCAAAACGGTTTCTACTATAGCGCTGACCATAATCCATCAGTCGCCCTTAACAAGGAATTTGTCGTCAGCCACAAATGTAGTCGTTAGGGAATGAGCTGCCGCACAAAAAGAAACTTCACAAATATGAAATTCACAAGTCTTCGCTCCAAAATGGAGGAAACAAAGGTATTGAAGCCGCCAAAGCAAATGGGAAGGGTCAAAAATAAATTCGTCGGAAGAAATTAAAACCATCAACCAATGTATGAAAGGCGTTACAAGAAGATTCGCTTCAAGACCGTCCACGAGCTCACTAAATTTGCATAACCCTTTGTCGTTGAAAACAATAGGCTAAGTTTATATATATTTCATTTGCATTTCAATTTCATTTACATATCCGACTCCTTCAAGGACGAACTCAGCAAGTCTAGCACCATACATGCCCAACGTCAATCTAAACCTGTAATCAAGCTTGTGTTCCAAAACCATAAGTAGCATCATCACCCGTAAATTTACACTTTGGCATCAATGACAAAATGTTCAACAGAATTTCCCCACAAAAGATACCACATGGGAAGGTGCAGAGATTCTTCAGCATTCAAGTTTGCAATTGCTTGAGGACAAATAATTTTGGGAAGGGTAGAATGTCATCTCCCTTCTCAAAAATGAAAGATTTAAAGACCCATAACCTATTTATATTTCTTGTAGACTAAGGGAGATTATAAGATAAATATTTTATATTTTGGTATAGCCATCTAAATGAGACATTATGAGGCCTATGTAATATTTTATTTTTAAAAAGTACTTTCACACTTTGAAGGGAAAGACTAAAATTTTAAATTAATTATGAGCCCAAAGATTGCACCTATATTTGTGAGGCGTGTGCTCAAGGTAAAGCATCTGTCATCATCATTGTGAATTCAAAATTTTGCTTTCAAACTTTTGAGGACAAAAACCGTTGGTGACAATATCGAGACAATGAAAACCCTCAATTCTTGTGGAGTGAAATACATCAATTGGATGCAATCTGATTTGTAAACAAATGGCTGGCAAGTTTGAGATCATATGTTGTTGTTTCCTCCAATGATACAGCTTGTGGGGAGAGTTAATTCTATTACACTTGAACATTTCATTATTATCAATAAATATCTGCTCTTTTTTCTGCATTTTATACATAAGTTTTGTTGGCGTAACAACTAGCACCTCTGGAGTAAGAGTTGGTACGGACAGCTATGCACACTATGCAATGAGTGCTCTTCAAATTAGGAGGGGAAGCTCCCTCGTTGTGCTTGACAAAAGTGCTTTGAAAAGGAAAGTAAACTAAACTAAATCATGTCTTTTTGCTTCAGCTATAGAGGTACAAGGCTTTCTCAAAAACTATATACGTTGCAGCTGAGTATTTTCTGGTTTCGCAGATCCACTAACTACAACTAGGCTTAATTACTTAAATTCTATCCAGTTTCCTCAAGAAAACAGAGCATGAGGAAACGGAGCAAGGTTTGACTATCAGACGATAAACGAGTATAGATTCTCAACTTGAAGGCAAGATGGCACATCTATCAGCTCAATCTAAACAAGTTTATTGGTAACAACATCACACGATAAACTGAATACGGATTCTCAACTTGAAGGCAAGGTGGCACGACTATCAGCTCAATCCGAATAAGTTTATTATTCACAACAACATACGATAAACTAGTGCAGATTCTCTACTTGAAGGCAAGGTAGGCACAACTATCATCTCAATCTGAACAAGTTTATTAAACACAAAACAGATTTGATCTAACTATGGAAAGAATTCGCCATTACAATTGCACGAAACCCTATGTGGCATAACAATTCATTATAATAGCAAAGACGCATGAACAAATACCAAAAGAGCAATATTGAAGGCAAGGTAGGCGCAACATATATTTCTCTCTCGTGCAAAAGTTATTTACAAATGAGCAAAAACTCTTATTTATATACATCAAGGTGTAGGGAACCCTAAAATCACCTTGAGTCAACTACAGTCTTGCAATGCATGCAAGATTTATTGCTAAACCCTAATAAAGCAAACTATACAGTTAACCGAAACATTTAACCTAAATGGACAATGTGCAAGCATGCACGTCCTTATTTAAAGCAAAGTTAACTGGACACTACCCTCAGTTAACTGGAAACCTTAACCCTAACTCCTGCGAAGATAATCCCAAGGAAGAGATAAGCATGTATGAAATCAGCAAGTGAACTCAAGACTAAAAGTCGAGTTAACTGTTGCTCTTGACTCTAACCTCGAAACTAATTGCAGGTCCCAACTGGCAAATCACTCCAAGTCATCTCGGTCCAACACTTCGACCACGAACTCATCAATCTCTCTGTCTTCAGGCACTTTGATACTGTCTAAAGCAATAATCTGTCTCTTTAGTTCTCTGTCGCCTTCCTTGACTGTATGCATGCATTCTCTAACATCTTCAGTCGCCTTTCTAAAACTAGCTGAAATAACTGAAACATTCTCCAGCTTAGCCGCCATAGGCTCCCCCTCAAGGCTATCACGAATCAGCTTTTCGAACTCAGCTTGCACTTCATTTAATGCAATATACGTGCCATCTTCAAGGAGGTAATGACACGAAATTTGAACTACAAAACCACTGACAAGTGCAAGAGCTCCAACAACATCATCTTTCATTGAAAATAACTTGGTAGAGATCTTTTCACATATCTCCATTTTGAGAAGGTGCTACTCTCTCCAAGTAAAAACTTTCTCTTGATCTTCATCAACCTCCAAGGCGTCATATGCAACAGACAACTGGGACACAAGAACTCGATCCTTGGCTAAACTCTCTGCAACTGAAACCTCGAGCAACTGAATACCTTGACAAAGTTTATGTGCATCACTCCTCAGTTGATACAAATCTGCAAGAAGATGTTGACCCGTAACGGCTAAGCCTTCAATCCAGTTATCCAAAAGTCTGCCATGACTGATTAACTGATCCAGCTTTCGTTGTTCTGCAGGTGTATTCTGAGGAAGAACAGGCGCTCTACTTGAATTTCCGTGAACAAGATCAGAGATATACTGACGAAGTTGACTATTTTCAGCCTTAAGCAATGCCTTATCCTCTCCATCCTTCGTGATGCGTTCTTCAAGATTATTGGTGACAATCTTAAGAAGGCTCACGTCTGTCTCTCGAGTGGTTCTGCCAAGATTTGCCCTAGTGAAAGTAAAGTCACCAACTTCGACTTCATCTAGGCTCTTACCCTCTGGAGGAATAGCAACTTCTATAACAATCTCTGATTCTGGAGTCTTCTCAATATGCACCTGTTTCTTGATTTTCTTGTTCGACCTTCTCACAAGCACCAACTCGTATAAATCAAGGTTATATGAAGGCTCCGCCTCAAAGACTTGTTTCGTGACTAGGGAAATATTAACAACTGAGGAGAGATCATTCCCATGTATCAACCCGTGGTGGTTCAGTTGTCTCGATCTTACCGAATTGGTATCTCAGCTCGTAATCTATGCCAGGGTTGCGCGAGTAAACTAGGAGGTGAACGTGAGGCTCAAAATGAATGACCTGCCCCCATCGGAGTCTCGTGCATACCAACTCGCTTCTGCTTCCTTTTACCAGTAGCTCTCTTTCCCGTGTTTTCGCTGAGTTTAACTCCTTCAGGAGGTATCACAATAGCCTTGACCCGAGGTCTTGACCTAGAAGTAGAAGGCAATGAAGAAAAATCCTTTGGCGGCTCTGTCACAGGAACTGACTTTCGCTTCTGTTTACTCTCCAAGAACTGCTTGCTGGTCTTGATAACCAATCTAGAAACCTCCTCAATAGAAGTATTCTCCTTAGCATACCAATCTGGTGAACGAAGTGGCTGCCGAGCAATTTGATCTCTGACATATGAATTGAGAAGAACTTCTCCATCATCATCTCGAGACAACATCTTCCGGTTGCAATCAGAGTTGAGCTACAGGAAGTCTAACAGTATCACGAACCTCGAATTCATCCTCACAATTAGCCCAGAAATCTTCAAGTGCTGGCTTATGTGCAATCCCTCGCTCTAACCTGTCTGCATAATGACCCAAAGGATCATAGGAACGCCTCTCAGTATGAGTTTTGAGCTTGAATCTTTTCTATCTCGCTTGACATAAGCTTACATCTATACGCATCGCATGTGAAAAATTCCCAATGCAATGGAAATTAGCTTAGCCTATGACAATCGCTAAGAAAGAAATGAACATGTTGTATCCGCTCGAGAAACTCCATGAAGATGATCTTGTCTCAAGGATACCGCAAATACTAAAGGTTTCAACATATCCAAACCCGACATGCAAGTAGGAATTGATAAACCAATCCGCCTAATGCCTCCATCGCTGATTTCGCCTTTAAATACGAATGTGTATTTCATTGTCAAGATCTCTAAATCGCCTCATAGAAAATGATCACCATCGCTTTGAAGTCTTGGGTTTCGATGAAAATCGAGGATAATACTCATGAACACGTTGAATACCAAGAGTGCCATTAGTTTTTAGATGCTTGTAGCTGCCTTGGAATGCAACTAAGTAGACCAAGTAAGATATCATACGAAATTCATGAAACTTGAGAAAATCAGAAATTTGCTGATGTAGGCAATCACTAATCAACATAGCCCAGTCAAAATGTTCTGTGCCATCAAGAATTATGGAAATAAGGTAAAACATCCATGATCGGAAAGTGCTAGCATCCTCTTGACCTGTAACTCGATTGAGCAAAGTTATCAAAACAGCAACCTCGTCCTTGAATTCACCACGACCAATCTTTTTAGGCATATTAGTCTTTTGAACTTTCAGCCATTTTTGAGCCACCTTTCTCTGCGAACGTTCTCGATCTCCATCCCATATCTTCTCACAGGCCTCAATAACCAGAGTAAAGTTATCTGAACGAGGAGGAATAGCAAAACATTTCTCTATATCCTTTGGTTTGAGACTGCAGACAACCCTCCCATCAACTGATCTGATTTGTCGTGAAGATGAGTCATAATGCTTGATACAAGCAAGAACAAACTCAAGATCAAAAGTGGTAACAGGAATGGATGCCGCTGCCAGCAATCCGGAACGCTCAAGATTTCTCAATCAATTGCTGCTAACACCCTCCAGACTGCTCAGATTAACCACTGGATAAACACGATTTAGGTCTGTATCTGAAGTTTTGACAAAATTATGCATAAGAGCCGATTTGGCCTTATAATCAATGAGATTGAACTGTATTTTGAAAATGAATACTTTTGACTGTAAAGTCGAATATACTTGAACAACTTTCTGGAAAAACTGAAAATCTCTGGACAAGGCTAAAAATAGCCTATGGCGGCAAAAAAATTCGGAATTTTTCTGAAACGTGGGTTTTGTGCAGAATCAAATTCTAAGACAACCCAGATAGCTTGATTCTCGAAAAAATGTGTTTTAGGCCCACATGCAAAGAAATTCTCGGAAAAAAGCACAAAGCTTCAGAATGAAGACTACGGGGCGATTTTCTCGAAAAAATCTAAGACATGGGTTTTGCTGCAAATACTGAAGTATGCGAACCCAAATGATCAAACTCTGAAAATATGCTGAATTTCTTTGACATGCAAAGAAAGTACCTAAGATGAGAAATAGAAGAAATAAGACAGAAGATAGAAAGTTTTGTTTGCTCTACTTCTGTAGAATTCGCCAATCTCTTTTTTGGAATTTGATGAAACCTGCATGCAAAGTGAAAACAAAGTCTTGAATCTTCTTCCTCCGAACAATCTGAATCCGATGCTATGAAGAACGCTGAATTCTGACACCTGTAGCACCTTCAAATTGCTGCTCGCTCAAGAAGAATGTATATTTCTAAGCTTGTGATGAAGAAATAATGGATGCCAATGCTTGAATAAATAGAGTTTCATCACTGAAATTCGCACAAAAGCATTAAACCTTGAAAAATGCGCTTGGCTTATGATTGGACCCCAATTTTAGTTAACTGAAACTAAAATAAACTAAATAAAGCACCATGCTAAAGCGTCCCTTTTTAGTCTTCAGTTGACAACACCATTTAAAGCATCATTCAATTTTGACTTCAGTTGACAATCCTTATTGAATTCGCCATACTTCACATGCTTTAAATTCACAACTAAGAACTAAAGCGTCCCTTTTCAAAACTTCAGTTGACAATAAGAAGTGGATTCGCCATACTTCAAACTCATGATTTAAATCTTTAAAAATTCTAAATAAGGCGTCCCTTTTGAAAACTTCAGTTGACAAAAAGTGAAGCGCCAACTTCACAATTTCAACCAATTGTGCCATGCATGCAAACTCAAGTTGATTTTCAAACATAAATTTCAGTTAAGTGAACATGCAAACAAGTTAACTCAACATGCAAAGTTGTTGACTGAACATGCAAACTAGTTAACTCGACATGCAAACTGAAAGATCACTCAACATGCCAATATATGAACTGGAGATGACAACCCAGAAATCGTTTCCGGGCCTAATCAAGTCAAACTCAAGAAGCGCACTGGGCCAACTTTCGAAAACCTAACTTTGACCTCTTAAGGGCGCGCTTTTTCAAACTTAGCCAAATTTGATGAAATTTGTATTAAACTTTTCGAGACCTCCGCTCATCCTCGATAATCGGCCGATCACTCCACCAACTATCTGGCCGACAGTGCATCGCAGAAGGTGACAAAACCGGATCAAAAGGTACCTTGAGACCGAATAACATCATAAACTAAGATCAAGGCTCAAAAATCCAAGCGCCTTTTTCAAGAACTGCTCTTTTTCTCAGACTTAGTCAAATTTTCTCATCTCGATCTCGTATGAAGGGAAAAACAAATCCTTCATAACTTCTGATTGACCAATTTTCAGGACTGGATCACAGGTTCACTGCGGAGCTGACCTCATTCTGCATGACAGCTGCAAAGGCACATTTCTCCAGAAAACATCATCTAAGGGGTGAAAATCAAGGGCGCCTTTTTGAAAAGTTGCTCTTTTCTCCCCAGACTTAGCCATTTTTTGAACTGACGAAAATATTATTAAAACTCTAACTGCAGGCTGCTGAGACATCTTTTGATCTGACGGAGACAGGCAACGGAAAGCTGAACGTAACACGAACAAATTGAATATCTGAGATCATCAAAAAGAAGGAATTAAAGGCTTGAAAAGCTCAGGCGCCTTTCTGAAAAAGTGCTCTTTTGCTTCTTCCTTGATATTTTGACTAAGATTTAACCCTATGTTTGACCTCTAGTTCAGGCACTTCTGCAACTCAGATTCACCCACTAACAGATGCGTCGCGAAGCTTGAACGAATGTGAGATAAACATCTTGGGTGGCATTCAGTCAAAATCCTTCATTTGACACCTCAAAAAGATGGGCACCTTTCTCAAAAGCTGCTCTTTTCTCCAATGTTAGCCAATTCTCGTTTTCCTCTCGTTTTGCGCCATATCTTTCGTAACTTGCACGAAAAAGGTCCGTTTGACAGGCTTAATAGCCCATTGCGAAGCTGACGTGATGCCGAACAAATGCCTGCTGGAGGTGACAAACCCTAAAAACAGGATCTGTGCCCCTAAAAGATAGGGCGCCCTTTTGAAAATGTGCTCCCTTTTGATGATTTTCCTTCAGATTTTCATTTTTCTTGAATTTCTTCAGTAACAGACTGACATGAAACTAACACCAACTCCATATTTAAAAAGCCCAAAAATGACCTTCTGACATCACTTTAACAAGATTAAGACTCAATTAAGCAAAATGCCTTAGTGAAGCAAAAAATTTGGTTTTGGGTACAACAAGTTTGTTATTGTCTAGGGCTATGTATGGTCTTGAAATGATAATTTGGATATTAATTTATTAATGCTGGAATATCTGTCATTTGAGGGTATAATATATAATTACTATCTACTGATGTCTCACTAGCCTTTGTGCTTGCAATCTGGGTTGAAGTGATCAGATTTAATCCCATTAAGGTTATTGTGTAGCCACCATCATGTGCTTGTTCACAATTAATAAACTAAAACTGAGTTTTGAGGCTACGAACTGTATGATAATTATTCTATTGTTTCTTTAAGTTTCTGCAAAATCTTTCAAATTTCTGAAAACACCCGCATATACTAGATACCCACAATCGAGAAATGCCCTCAACACAATACTTGTGAATGTATGCTTTCCTATGACTGCATAAACATGACTAAAAGAACTAACATTCCCCCGTTTTCAATTCAACAACAAAAAACAAAATTTGCAAATCACAAAAATCACAAATGCAAATAGCAATGTGGTTTTTCCTTCAATATTGGTTTTAACAAAGCCAAAGGGTGGAAACTTAATGAAACTGAGGGATGTATTTTAAGTTAAAACCAGCGGAACATATGTGTGGGAGCTACAAACATATATGTGAGGGCTGCATGTATTTTCCCATTTAGATGTAATAAACATATATGAAGGAAATCAAAGCCGGAAAAAAAAGGAAAGAGAAAAGTGTAGGGTTGGAAAGTGAGGAGCTTAAAAAGGTACAAGACTTAGCTGGCATGGGTCGGAGGGGACTGTTGTAGACTTGCAATTGAAGTTGAAGCTGAAGGCGATCTGGCAGTCCCACTTTTGCCTTGTTGTAGGACATGTTACCCCAGTTGTTGGATGTGTTCCCAATAGTGTAACCTCATTTCCCATAACTCCATGTCCTAGTTCAACGGCCCCATATAGGAATGATTTTTTTGGCAATTTTAAACAATTTTAGGGGGGTTTTATCATATTCACAAGTTTCAAATTTTTATTTTAAAATTCTGTGAACCTGACAATGGTGCAAACTGCAAACCAATTTGGCAGCATAATAAAATTCAATCCACATTTGACAACTCCAACCTTTTAAATGCAAGTATGATAATAACCCAAGTGGAATTAAATATGTTCCAAAAGTATCATACAAGAAAGTAATGCATATTCCAATTTCATTTTTCTTTTACTGCTAGATGTGAAAAATAACAATACACAACAAAAAAGATAAATAGTAGATGAACCTAAAACCTTCTAGCAAAGAAATGTTGCAACAAGAAACTAGGAAAACAAAGAAACAACACATATAGTGGACCTTTGGAGTGAGTTCTAGGTTTTGGAGAGTCTCTAAGATTGCTGGCACTCGAGAATTACATTCAGGATGTGATCCCTGCAATCAACCACAAAATTGTCAAAAATATTTACCCAAATTCAAAGGTTCTACTAGCTGAAGAACAAACCAGAAATAACTTACAGATTTTTCTCTTGTCTTTTGAGGCAAGTCAGAGATGTTCACAAAAGCATTATAAGAACTTTCTAACATCATTCCATGAACATATGGGCCAACTTAAGCACTTCATAACCTTTCTTTTCAAAGAAAACAAGTAGGCATAAATTGGTAACAGAAAAAAAATTGCAAAAGCCCAATCCATGACAAGAAACAGGAGTTCTTTTAAGAGCATAAAATGATATAGGTAAAATTAGCCAATATTATATATACATTATACATCATATCCTCATCTACAATGATTCATATGGCAAATCAGGTTGGGAGGTTCCACAAAGTATTGCCATTCAACAAATGTTGACTCCAACTCAATCATCCATTATTTTCTTTACTCCATGCAAGGTCAAGGAGGTAATTTGTAATGTCCCCTTTTTCCTAGGTAGTGGTCAATCACAATGGTTAGTCCATCACTTGGACCCCGTGGACTAACAAGGTGGTTGGGGGGCCCTTTGAGGGCATTGTAGACTTGTTCAATCTAACCTTTTTGATCTCAATCAGTGTTTTTCCCAGCCTAGTGTTTACTAGGGAGTTCGCAGAAGCTATTCAGTCATTTTAACCATAATTACTATTTTTAGTAAGTCACATGGACATTTCATCTATACTTACTATTTATAGTAAAACACCGGTATGGTTAGCTAGCAAAGTTACTATTTTAGGCGTGGTGGCATATTTATATCCTGGAGACATTTTGGTATTCAACGGTCCTATTTATTTAATTTTAATAACGTTAATTATAAAGTTAATTTAAATTAATTAACTTTATACGTTATTATAATATATTAAAGGACTTTATTAAAAGTGGGATATAAATGTTTATAAAGTGCACTTTATAATATGAAGTTAAGTGCAAATTAAAAAGGGAGTTATAAGGCGGAAGAAAAGTAAATAAAATGAAATATAACTCAAATGCAAATTAGGGTGTGGGAGTTATAAAAAGCCATTTGGAGCTCATTTGCCCACTCATTCATTGTTGAGAAGATTATTTTGATAAGAGTTTTTCCAGGAGACTAGAGAGTTTGGAAACACTTAGCTTTTTAAGGATGAAATTCCTCAAGAAGAACAGCTCGGTGCAAGAGTGAAAGATCTCCCAAGCCAACTTGCAGACAACTTCATTAAGAGGTTGTGCTTGTGCTTCACCGATTTATAGGAGAGATTTAATATTCAGGATTCGAAGGAATCAACAAGAAATTGGAAGATATATTGATTGAATTGGGAGGATTTACTTCTAGATTTGGAGATTTTTAATATTGCAAATATTGGGATTGTAGGGTTTCCTATAGCTGGCCGTCATCTTACTGCATATTCAAGGGTTTGCATTGCTGATTGATACAGCATATTCAGGTTGTGGGATTTAAAGGAAGATTGTCACTACTTTGGTAATTGGACAAATAATATATATAATATATATCACTGATTACGTGGTGTTTTCAGAAGTCTGGCGTGAAGTTAAGGCATATATTGACAAGCGTGAGAGCACTGTGTCAGGATCATTTCCTCCATTGGAGGTGTTACATGCAGCTGGCATCCATTTTCAAAGGGTTTCAAGGTATATCTTACCTATGAGTTCATGATTTGTAACTCCCAGATTTTGAATATTGTGTTTTTAGATAATAGGGGATATTTTATGAACTGGGTTGTCAATATTTTGTGAAAATACTGAGTATCTAAGCTGATATAAAGTCTAGAATTTTCAGTTGTGTATTCCCTATGTAATGTTCAGTTTTTGAGTTGAAAATATTATTGCAATATCTTCTATTTTGTTGCATTATATTGTTGTATCAAACATTGCAAATATATCACAAAACATTCATCAAAACAAAAAAAAACAAAGGCAAACAGGGCTGCATATTACATAATTACCAAATTTTCTATGTTAACTGCAAAGGTTTGATGTGGCAGTAACCTTCAAAAGATTAATTTCCCTGTCTCTCCATGATTGATTGCTACTCTACACCAAATGAGTTAATATTTGGACATACAGCCCCATTTCCCACATGCTCCTCACCCATACTCACTCTCTGAGAGGAATGATGGTTTACAATTACTATTTATTGATACTTGCAATGGACATGTTGTACCCATACAAAAAAAATTGTATTGAGTCATTTTTCATGTCAAAACACTAGCCATTTTATATCTAGTTATTTGTCATGAAATCCTCATGTCCAATGTTCATTATTGTCATATTTAGGACTCTACTCAACATCATTGTTTAGCCAATGATGGGGCACTTTCCAATGCATTGAATGAGGCATAAATGGAGCACAGATTCAAATGTTATGTAAAACTAATTAGCCAAGTAAGAAAAATGGCAGCCTGGTAATGAGTCGCATGACTCACCAAAGGCCCACCACAAATGTGGAAAATTGACAAAAGTGACAAAAATGTGAGTTGTGCAGACCCACCACTAGGCCACCAAAAATTTATAAGTGTCAAAACTAGTGCCTCTTCGGTGAGTTGCACAACCCAAAAGTGAGATTTCAAGAAAAAGTTGCAGATAAACCCCAATCATGTCATTTCTCATTTTCGGGATTAGATCCACGAAGATGACCTCTAGCCTATTCCCTTCCCATAGGCTAAAGGATAGAGCAAGGGAAATAAAAATATTAATATTTTAGTGAGCCAATCACTTAAATTTCTAAATGACCACCTAGATATTATTTTAGATTCTATGTAATGTTTAAAAAGTGTTTTTAACACTATATTCAAATGCAATTCAAAAAGGGGCCTTTGGATATAATTTAAAAGCATTTTTCAAAAGTTGGAGGGAAGAGGCAAAATGGAAGGCGCAAAGTAGTAAAGTCTCTATAAGAGAGAATTCAAGGCTAACATCAAAGCATCCATTATGTCATTGCTTCAAACTGAATTTTCAGATAGGATCATTCAAGGACAGCACCCTTTGTTTGACAAGTTCCAAAGGACAAAACCGCTCATGGGATCAATTCAAATTGGGGGTGAAAACGAGCTATCTTGTTGGATGCAAACTCATGGTGAAATTGGAAAGTATTAAAAGCAGAACCAAGTTTGTAGGGCAAGTTAATAATCTTATCAGCTGTACCAAGTGTAGGGCAAATTGTTGTCAGCTCGCCTACACTCCATATTCAAATTGTTTATTGCAGCACCATATTCAACGCTGGTTGGCTGTGATGTGTATTGGAATTTATCAAACATATTGTGCTTATTCATTACTTTTGCAATCTACCCCTGCTTACATTTCAAATTGCATTTTCTATTCATGCTACACTCTGTCCTAACTGGGTAATTTGGTCACTGTTCACTATTTAAATTGCAAATATCATTTATTACAGTCTGTGAGAGGTGTAATCCAATTCTAACTGTTTGTGAGCTGTTTGTGTTTGGTGACTATTGATCAGCATACTAATTTAGTGTGGCATGCTACTGTTATGATCTTGATTGCTGCGCTGAAATATGAGAATACTTAGGAGACTAACACCTGATTATTACTGGCTGTCACATTCATACTTTCTGCCTTATTTCTGCTGTGATCTGCTTGGCATCTAGCATTTGTTAATATTAATCAGTTTTAAATAGCTCGCTGGGGTTTTTTGGTATTAAATTTCAGTTCTTCACAAAATAGTGCAGGTCAGTGTAGGGTTAAGGTTAGTATAGATTTAGTGTTTAAATTTAGTTGCTTTCAGTTATTCCAAATATTTATAAATGACAAAAAAAAGTTTAATTTAATCAAAAATCATATTTTATTTTCAGTTGCAGAACCACAAAATATTATAAAATATGCAACTTATTAAGATCCCAATTTGGGGACATTACAAA
Source organism: Sequoia sempervirens (assembly GCA_007258455.2). Classification (NCBI taxonomy): domain Eukaryota; kingdom Viridiplantae; phylum Streptophyta; class Pinopsida; order Cupressales; family Cupressaceae; genus Sequoia; species Sequoia sempervirens. The sequence goes on along the minus strand of VDFB02259577.1, from coordinate 27,387 downwards.
TCACACGACTTGCCATTACATTTGTCAAAGTTGTTTAAAAAAAAAAGTGGCAACCATTGCTATGTCAAGTTTCAGAAAAAAAAGTGGCAAGACAGCATAAATCGCATGATCCACAATTGTGATGTCACGCAACTCCATGAAGGAGGACCAAAAACACAAGTGAAGGTGACTAAATCACTCAACTGTGAAATTCAAGTAAAGCTGACCAACTATTTGTGAAAATTGAAAGTGTCAAAGCTGCCATATATGCATGATTTGTATGACTTGATTGGATGAAAAACAAAAGTAAAAAGCTATTAATTCCCCAAGGGATACAATTTGTCATTTATTTATCTCTCATTCTGTCACATATTCCATTCAAGTCTTCCCATTTGCAGGTTATAAGAGTTGCATCACCTTTGTCTACGATGGCAAAGAGCTTTTTGCAGATTTTCAAGCATAGTGCCACCATTGTAAAGGTTTTGAGCAGGTTTTCAAAACACCAGTTACACCACAAGTCACCATAGAAGAATACAACATTTTCAAAGATTTTTGCAAGTTTCAAGAGGCACCTAGAATTTGATATCAAACCATCATCAAACACAAGAGTAACTAGGGTTTCATAGTTTGAATTTTCATCAAGAGAAGGTTGTGCTAGAGTTTTATGCCTAGGTTTCTTTTTTCCAAAAGTGCTAGGATTTCAAGCACTAGATTTACAAGTTTCCAAGGACAGCTATGATGTCCCCATTTTCGGCCTAGGTTTTCAAAAAAGAAATCATTTAATTAATTAAATTAAGTTGTCTAAACTAATATTTCCAAGCAACTTGTATATAATTAATTATGGTTTTAACTTCAATATTTTATTATTATGAAATGACTTTACTTGGAGCCAAAAATTAAAATATTATAATATCAATTTTTTTGAACAAAAAGAATTAATATTTAAAAAGTGATTTTATAATTAAAATTCCGAAAAGTTCCAGGAGGGCATTAAAAGGAGGTTGTGGAACTCATTTGATTATTCTTGGTTATTCATTTTGGTGAAACCCTCTTTGGGAGTCTAAGCTGTTCAGCTTGGGACGAAAACCCTAAGGCAATATTGGCTTCGTGGACGAAAATCCACTCAGCCAATCTTAGGTGAATTCATTCAAAGTTCACAAGTGCATTTAATCAAAGATAAGGATTTGGAGCAAATCGATTTATCTTTTAGATTCACAGGTTTGTCAGGTTTACAAGTACAAATTTATTGAAGACTTGTGAACAAATAATAAATTTGTGAGTGTGTGTGCAAGTGAATATTTTAAAAAGGGTTAAAAGTGAGGTGTGTGTGGTAGAAATACAAAATTAAAAATATCAATTTTAATGGGAGGCTGAATGGTTATCCAGCTGTACCATTTTATGGAGCCAAAGAGTGGCCATACCATTTTATAAGTTTCTAAGAAGGATTAATAGCCTTTGAAAACTCCAACGCAGCCTTTTTGTGGGGTCTCTGAAGCCAGATCAATAGTCAAAAGGAGGAGGCAACATATAATAATGCTGCCATACAGCCTATTAACCTGCTGTACTTCCTATGCATGAACCGTACCATTCAAGAGGACTGTTGTACCACTCTAAGGGATATTTGGAGTTTATACGATTGCTGTGTGGAATGTTGGAAGCTATAAAAAGGTCAGCAAGTAATATATATGTATTTTACGTGATAAATAAGTATTGTGTAATATCTCTATATTCACCAGTTTGCTACAACTACTCTTATATTTATCAATTAATAATTGATGTACACATTTTCTTGGAATTTAAGTAAAGAAAGAATATTATTAGCATATATAATTAAGAAATCAGTTTTGTGGTGATTGTTTATGCTACTGTGTCAAATTAACATTACATGCAAACTGTTTGACGAAATGCCTGAGCATCAAACATTGTGAAAATTGCAATATCTCAGTATAAAAAAATTGGACAATATATTCTAGTGGTATCTGTTGGCGTAACAACTAGCACCTTTGGAGTAAGAGTTGGTACGGACAGCTATGCACACTACGCAATGAGTGCTCTTCAAATTAGGAGGGGAAGCTCCCTCGTTGTGCTTGACAAAAATACTTGCAAAGGGAAATAAACTAAACTAATTCCTGTCTTTTTGTTTCAGCTGTAGAGGTACAAGGCCTTCTCGAAAACTATATACGTTGCAGCTAAGAATTTTCTCTGGTTTCGCAGATTCACTAACTACAACTAAACTTAATTGCTTAAATTCTATCCAGTCTCCTCAAGAAAACAGAGCATGAGGAAACGGAGCAAGGTTTGACTATCAGACGATAAACGAGTATAGATTCTCAACTTGAAGGAAAGGTGGCACATCTATCAACTCAATCTAAACAAGTTTATTGATAACATCACACGATAAACTGAATACGGATTCTCTACTTGAAGGCAAGGTGGCACAACTATTATCTCAATCCGAATAAGTTTATTATTCACAACAACACATGATAAACAAGTGCAGATTCTTTACTTGAAGGCAAGGTAGGCACAACTATTATCTCAATTTGAACAAGCTTATTAAGCACAAAACAGATTTATCTAAACTATGGAAAGAATTCACCATTACAATCGCATGAAACCCTATGTGGCATAACAATTGATCATAATAGTAAAGACTACGAACAAAATACCAAAAGAGCAATATTGAGGGCAAGGTACACAGCATATATTTCTCTCTCAAGCAAAACTTAATTACAAATGAGCAAAAGTTTTATTTATATACATCAAGGTAGGAACCCTAAAATCACCTTGAGTCAACTACGCCTTGCAAGTGCATGCAAGATCATTATTAAACCTTAATAAAGTAAACTAATCGAAAACTACCATCAGCTAACGACAACTAACCTAAATGGACAATGTGCAAGCATGCACGTCCTTATTTAAAGCAAAGTTAACTCGACACTACCTTCAGTTAACTGGAAACCCTAACCCTAACTCTGTGATGATAATTCCAAGGACAAGATAAGCATGTGTTAAGTCAACAAGTAAACTCAAGACTGAAAGTCGAGTTAACTACTGCTCATGAGTCAACCCTCGAAATTAACTGCAGGTTCCAACTGACAGATCACTCCATGTCATCTCGGTCTAACACTTCAACCAAGAACTCATCAATCTCTCTGTCATCTGGCACTTTGATACTACCCAAAATAACAGTCTGTTTTTTCAGTTCTTTGTCGCCTTCTTTGACAGTATGCACGCCATATTTACAATCTTAAGTCGCCTTTCTAAGACTAGCTGAAATAACTGAAATATTCTCTAACTTAGGCGCCATAGGCTCTCCTTCAAGGCTATCACGAATCAGCTTCTCGAACTCAGCCTGTACTTTGTTCAATTCAACATACGTGCCATCTTCAAGAAGATAATGACACGGAATCTGAACAACAAAACCACTGACAAGTGCAAGCACTCCAACTACATCATCTTTCAGTGAAAATAACTTGGTAGAGATCCTCTCACATATCTCCATTTTGAGAAGGTGCTGCTCTCTCCAAGTGAAAACTTTCTCTTGATCCTCATCAATCTCCAAGGCATCGTATGCAACCGACAACTGAGATACAAGAACACGATCCTTGGCTAAATTCTCTGCAACCGAAACTTCAAGCAACTGAATACCCTGACGGAGTTTATGTGCATCATTCCTCAACTAATACAAATCTGCAAGAAGACGTTGACCTGCAGCAACTACACTTTCAATCCAACTATCCAAAAGTCTGCCATGACTGACTAACTGATCCAGCTTTCGTTGTTCTGCAGGTGTATTCTGAGGAAGAATAGGCGCTCTACTTGAATTTCCGTGAACAAGATCAGAAATATATTGATGAAGTTGACTGTTTTCAGCCTTAAGTAAAGCCTTATCCTCTCCATCCTTCGTGATTCGTTCTTCAAGATTATTAGTGACGATCTTAAAAAGAGTCACATCTGTCTCTCGAGTGGTCCTGCCGAGATTTGCTTTAGTAAAAGTAAAGTCACCAACTTCGACTTCATCTAGGCTCTTACCCTCTGGAGGAACGGCAACTTCAATAACAATCTCTGATTCTGGAGTCTTCTCAATATGCACCTGTTTCTTGATCTTCTTATTCGACCTTCTCTAGTAAGGTTCACCGAACTCAAATAAATCAAGGTTGTATGGCCTCCGTCTCCTGAAAAGACCTTCTCGAGCCAACAAGACTGAACAATATTTTCAATTCGAGGAGAGACTGTCCCTGATGTATCAACCTGTGGTGGTTCAGTTGTCTCCGATCCTGCTTGAATTGGCGTCTCAGGCTCATAATCTATGTCAATAGGTTGTATGTGAGGCGAACTAGGAGGTTCAATGAGGACTGCCTTGAATGACTGCCCCACTGGAACCTCGGTGGAACATTCTCACTTGCTTCTCGCCTCTTACCGTAGCTCTTTTCCCTGTGTTTCCACCGAGTCTAACCCCTTCAGGAAGTATTAAAATGGCCTTGACTCGAGGTCTTGCCCTAGAAATAGAAGGCAACGAAGAGGAATCCTTTGTCGGCTCTGTCACAGGAACTAACTTCCGCTTCCGTTTACTCTCCAAGAACAACTTGCTAGTCTTGATAACTGATCTGGAAACCTCCTCGACAGAAATATTCTCCTTAGCAGCGCCTAACCGTGTGAGCTATGGCTGCTGAGCAACTTGATCTCTGGCATATGAATTGAGAAGAACTTCTCCATCATCATCTGATAAACCATCAACATCTTCTGATAGGTAATCAGAGAGCTGACCAATAGTGAGTCTACAATAGTGACGATTTACTAACCTCGAATTCATCTTCACAATTTGCCCGTAAACTCTCAAGTGTCGGCTTATGCAATCCTCATTTAACCTCGCTCGCATAATGACCGAGGATCATGTGAACGCCTCAAAGATGAGTCTTGAGTTTGAAATATTTCTATCTCTTGCTGACATAAAGCTAGCATTTGTTGTCAAGATTACATGTGAAATTCCTAATGTAAATGGAAATTAGGCCGCATTTTATGATGATTATGGAAGAAAGAATGAACATGTTGTATTTGTCTCGAGAAACCTCCATGAAGATGTGACCTCGTCTTCAAGGGTACCGGTAACATCAGGGCTCTCCAACATATCCATAAAACTGATGTATGTGAAAGTAGGGAACTGGATAAACCAATCCGCCCAAGTGTCCATCGCTGATTTTGCCTCAGCAGAAATACGAATGTGCATTTCATTGTCAAGATCTCTAACTGTCCTCATAGAAAAGTGATCGTTGACTGCTCGGAAGTCTTGCTCGGATTGAGAGAACTCCAACTGAGGATAATACTCATGAACTCGTTGAACACCGAGAGTGCCATTAGTTTTTAGAAGCCTGTAGCTACCTTGAAATGCAACCAAGTAGACCAAGTATGATATCATGTGAAACTCATGATACTTGAGAAAATTAGTAATCTGCTGATGTAAGCAATCACTAATCAACATAGCCCAGTCAAAATGCTCTGTGCCATCAAGAATTCTGGTAATTAGGTAAAACATCCATGAACGGAAAGTGCTAGCATCCTGTTGACCGGTAACTCGATTGAGCAAAGTTATCAAAACAGCAACTTCGTCCTTGAATTCACCACGACCAACCTTTTTAGGCATGTTAGTCTTCTGAACTTTCCGCCACTTCTGAGCCACCTTCCTCTGCGAACGTTGTTGATCACCATCCCATATCTTCTCACAGGCCTCAAGAACCAGAGTAAAGTTATCTGAACGAGGAGGAATAGCAAAGCATTTCTCTATATCCTTTGGCTTGAGACTGCAAACAACCCTCCCATCTGCTGATCTGATTTGACGTGAAGATGAGTCATAATGCTTGATGCAAGCAAGAATGAACTCGAGATCAAAAGTGGTAACAGGAATAGATGCTGCTGCCAGCAATCCAGAACGCTCAAGATTTCTCAACGAATTGCTGCTAACACCCTCCAGACTGCTCAGATTAACCACTGGATAAACATGATTTAGGTCTATATCTGAAGTTTTGACAAAATTATGCATAAGAGCCGATTTGGCCTTATAATCAATGAGATTGAACTGCATTTTGAAAATGGCGACTTTTGACTGTAAAGTCGAATGTATTTGAACACTTTCTGGAAAACTGAAAATCTCTGGGCAAGGCTAAAAATAGCCTATGACGAAAGAAATTTTCGAAATTTTTCTGAAACGTGGGTTTTGTGCAGAATCCAATTCTAAGACAACCCAGATAGCTTGATTCTCGAAAAGATGTGTTTTAGACCCACATGCAAAGAAATTCTCGGAAAAAAGCACAGAGCTTCAGAATGAAGACTACGGGGCGATTTTCTCGAAAAAATCTAAGACATGGGTTTTGCTGCAAATACTGAAGTATGCGAACCCAGATAATCAAACTCTGAAAATACGCTGAATTTCTTTGACATGCGAAGAAAGTACCTAAGATGAGAAATAGAAGAAATAAGATAGAAGATAGAAAGTTTTGTTTGTTCTACTTCTGAAAAATTCGCCAACCTCTTCTTTGGAACTTAATGAAACCTGCATGCAAAATGGAAATAAAGTCTGGAATCTTCTTCCTTCGATCAATCTGAATCCATTGCTATGAAGAATGCTGATTTCTGACACCTGTAGCACCTGTAGCTTGCTGGTCGCTCAAGAAGAATGTATACTTCAGAGCTCAAGATGAAGAAATAATGGACGCCAATGCTTGATTAAATAGATTTTCATCTATGAAATTCGTACAAAGCACTAAAACCTTGAAAAGTGCGCTTGGCTTGTGATTGGACCTCATCTTAGTTAACTGAAACTAAAATAAGCTAATTAAAGCGCCATGCTTTAGGGTTTCCCTTTTCAATCTTCAGTTGACAAAAACATGCGATTTTGACTTCAGTTGACAATTCTTATGTGAATTCGCCATCCTTCACTTGCTTTAAATTCACAATTTAGAACTAAAGCGTCCGTTTTAAGACTTCAGTTGACATTCAAGAAATGAATGAATTCGCCAACTTCACACTCATGCTTTAATTCTAAAAATGGTGACCCTTTTGGAACTCCAGTTGACATTTCAAGGTAAATGAATTCGCCAACTTCACAAAATTTATGATTCATAACTAAATCAAATATGGCGTCCCTTGTGGAACATCAGTTGACAAAAGGTGAAGCGCCTACTTCACAAAATTTTCACAATTTCAACCAAAATTCGCCATGCATGTGAACTCAAGTTGATTTTCAAGTACAAACTTCAGTTAACTCAACATGCAATCAAGTTAACTCAACATGCAAAGCTGTTAACTGGACATGCAAACTAGTTAACTCAACATGCAAACTGAAAGATCACTCAACATGCCAATATATGAACTGGATATAACCCAGAAAACGTTCAGTCTAACTGCAGTCAGAACTCCAGTTAGGGCGCACCAGTCAACTTCTTTCGAAAACTCAACTTTGACCTCTCAAGGCGAATTCCAGACTAAGCCAATTTTGATGAAAATTTAGGCTTAAACCTCTGTCGGAACCTCTATTCATCCTCTGACCCTGGTTGACTGACTTCTCCGATTGACTGGCTGACAGGTGCATCGCAGAGCTGAACAAAAACTAATCAAAAGGTACCTTGAGACTGCAGACCATAAAACTGACATCTGAAGGCTCAAAAATCCAAGCGCCTTTTTCAAAAGCTGTGCTTTTCCTCAGACTTAGTCACATTTTGACATCTCAATCTCGTACGAAGGGAAAAACAAATACTTCATAACTTCTGTTTTACCAATTTTCAGGACTGGATCCCAGGTTCACTGCGGAGCTGACCTCATTCTGGACGACAGCTACAAAGGCACATTTCTCCAGAAAACATCATCTGATAGGTGAAAAACAAGGGCGTCTTTTTCAAAAGTTGCTCTTTTTCCCCCAGACTTGGCCATTTCTGGAACTAACCAAAATAACACAAAAACTCCGACTGCAAGCTGCCGGGACATCTTCTAATCTAACGGAGACAGGCAACGGAAAGTTGAACGTAACACGGACAAATTGAATATCTGAGATCATCAAAAAGAAGGCATTAAAGGCTTGAAAAATTCAGGCGCCTTTCTGAAAAAGTGCTCTTTTGCTTTTTCCTTTGATATTTTGACTAAGATTTGACTCTACGTTTGACCTCAGGTTCAGGCACACCTACAACTCAGATTCACCCACTAGCGGATGCGTCGCTAAGCTTGAACAAATATGAGATAAACATCTTGGGTGGCATTTAGCCAAAAACCTCCATTTAGCATCTCAAAAGATGGGCGCTTTCTCAAAGCTTTCTCCAGGTTAGCTAATTCCTCGCTTTCCTCTCGCTTTGCGCTACATCTTCCGTAACTTGCACGAAACAAGTCCGTTTGACAGGCCTAATAGCTTGTTGCGAAGTTGATGTGATACCGGACAAATGTCTGTTGTAGGTGACTAACCCTAAAAACAGGGTCTGAGCCCCTAAAAGATAGGGTGCCCTTTTGAAAATGTTCTCCCCTCTCCAGAGATAGAAAATTTTGATGATTTTCCTTCAAATTTTCACTTTTCTTAAATCTCTTCAGTAACAGACTAACATGACACTGATACCAACTCCCTATTTAAAAAGCCCAAAAATGACCTTCTGACATCACTTTAACAGGATTAAGACTCAATTAAGCAAAATGCCTTAGTGAAGCAAAAATTTTGGTTTTGGGTACAACAGTATCAAAGCATGTATGTGAAGTTATGACATTTGCAAAAATTTAGAAATATTCCAATACCGGATATTACAACAGCTTAGGGTTTGAAATTACATTTTCACCAAAAGACCTAATTTTGTTTAGATTCGAATCACCGCGATTGTTTCAGGCTTGCTAAGTTTGCTTGCTAGGGTTTCTTAAATTTCTTGTTTCAAAGGATTCCATTTTCAAATTATGAATCCTCCCTCCATATTGGTGTGTGATTTTCCTAAGACCAATGATATCGACTATGCTAAATTGATGTGCAATAGTTGAATTGCAATGAGAAGATTAAGAGAACAAACAAGCTCGAACAAAGGATTTGAGATAGTGGGTTGACTATAGTTGTAGTGTTCCAATTTCAGCTCAAAGCCAACAATTGTTCATCACTTATACCAAGCACTATAACCCAAAAACAAAAAATTTGCATAGCGAGCAATCATGTTATTGGGAAGTTTAATGTTGATTTCATTGAGGAGACCTTCAATTTGTTGTTGTATGATAAAACACGAGATAAAAATTTGGATGAGCGCAATGACGCATGGAATGATCATCTCTTGGATTGTCAAAAACAAGTGGGAAACATTCATTGAAAGAGTCAAAGAGGCCTAATCAATTGCCCGAGATGATGAGAAGAAACAAATTCAAAGAAGAGCTTGTGATAATGATTCCCTTGCTCAACCACACGACAAGAGGACGCAAGAACATTTAAGTCTTGGATGTTTTTCATCATGAACTCCATCTATGAAGGTGAGATCTATTTCAATTGCAATACTTTTTATCATTGAGTGTATTCATAGTCAATTGTGTGAATTTGAACAAACTTGTAAGTTTCATATGATCTCCTACCAAATCTATAGCATGGTGAGGACTAGGTGTTTTACTGGCTTGACCAAAGTGAGATCATGTATCCTAAGTCAAATCTACAAGCACCATCCTCTATTGGAATACAATGAAACCTTGAAACACTATTGGAAGGTCGGTGATACTTTTCTTATGTGTTTTGTGAGAACCTTCAACAATCATTTACACGTCACCATTTTTTAATGGAAAGATTGGTTCATTTCATTTACTAATTTCATGTACATCAAGTTTTGTGGATCCTCTTCATACTCTTATATGCTTTTGTGGTAACCTAATCCTGAGGTCACCATGATTGAGTATTGTTGCCAATTGTCAAAGGTGCATTTCCTTTTGAGATGAAAGCACAAGACAAGTGTTGGCTTTCCAATTCAAATTGGTATATACATGTGCCCCATTGTTATTGATACCAAATACATAGGTGGGGAAATTGCCAAATTTAACTTCAAGCTTATTTATTAAAAGTGTGTCTATGGCACAAAGGACCTCATGGTAGAATGGTTGGGAAGCAATTCAAAACATGTTGCTCTGGGCCAATTATGTTGATGAGTTTGAAGTTAGGAAGCGAGAGCATAGTCTATATATATAAATCAATTCACCAAAATCACTAATGAGGAGGTTCTCAAGGGACTTTCTAATTCAAAGATAAAGGTCTTATCTCCTAGATTCATCTAGTCACACATCAATTAGTAGCCTTTACCTTTGGTAAATTGGTCGATCAAGGAGAAAATCTTAATTTAGGAGAGAACTAAGGCAATGATGGACTAAATCATAGACTATCTTCAAGGAAAATGTAATGACCTACCCTGATCTGATATTTCCCCACCAAGTTTCGCACCATTTTTTTTCTTTTAAAAAATTATGCCAAATAGTTCTCATACCAGTCTTAACAACAATTATTTCAAATTGCATTGAGTTAAACAATATACTTCATATGGTAGAATAGTATCAACAGGTTGCATATCATTAAATAAGAAAATACAAATACTTCATTTACCATTCATACACTAATTCAATCTTCTATTCATAGAACATAAAGATTTGTTGGTGACTGTTGCAAACAGGGTCTTCAATATTTCATTTCTTCTAAAAATGATATGACAATTATGGGACTGCTAACCTGGTTCTAGCTCCTTATGCTGAGCATTCCACATCCTCAGCCTGCTCTGAAGAAACTTAGCTACCCTTTCAAATTGAGCTGGAATTTACCAACTCACTGCCCCAACTGTTCCTTCCAAGTTACCCCCAAATTGCCTTTCTAAACACTCTTCATCTTTTATCCCCAAATGAATTCAGAACTCATCCCAAGTTTAATTGCCTCCAAGAATATATAACGGCAGTTTAAGGACCTGTGCTATTTCTTTAACTTCAACAACTTTTAACTAGGACTTGCATAGACTTTAACAATATAAACCTCCAACGGTTTCTCAAATATCCACTATTGAATCCTCCGTAGTCGCTGATATTAAATAGAATGTATCGGCCAAATCTTTAATTTCCAGTTTATATCACTTTTAGATATCCTGTACATCTGCCTTATATCATACGCATAAGCCCATACAAAAAATGGAAAAAAGAAGTCCAAAGTCGCCCCAGCTACGGAACTTGACACCACTTATTCATCCTTAGTATAAACTCAAAATCCGACAACTATTAAAATACGCCCCTCCCGATAAATAGTCAAACTCCCACGATATACAACAGGTATCAATTAATATGAAGCGGCACCAAAATAATGTTTCTTCCAAAGAAGCATGCCAATGGTCGTATTTACTAAAGGTGTCGGCTGATTAAAGCTTGGTTGGAATTAATGAGTTTGTAGTATCTCCCGTAATACTTAAGTCGGCTCCTTTTTATCTCATACGATGCCTTCCAAACATATATGAATGCTCTCGTGATGCTTTCAATGAGTCTTAATGAAATCGATGCCCTTGAATATGAAACGATATGCACAAAAATTATTTCTGTAAGATTCCTTTCCGGATATAACCCAATTTTTCCCAATTTCAACAAACATTCGGAAGAAATGAACTCCACTTATATTATTGTTTCAAATGACCAAGAGCTTGGACAATATGTAATGTCCCCTTCCAGTTAGACATCAGCTTTCAGCAAGATTAGCCTATCAGTTGACCCTCGTAGGCTAGTAAGTGTGGATAGAGGGTCCTCTAATGCAGTTACCTTGCCAGTGGTCAGTTATTTCAGCTCCGGGGTTCAGGTTTGGCCTTCATTTGGCTCAGATTCACACACTTACTATTTTTAGTAAGTTATCCAGTCAGAATTGCTATTTATAGCAGGGCACCTGAACAGGTTTATGATGGCAGTGTTGATTCCAAATTTTAATTGGCACAGAGAAATAAGGTGAAATGCCTAAGTTATAACATTTAATTATTAAATGTGATTTTAATAATAATTAATGTTATTAAGTTATCAGATACAGTTATAATTGCACTTTAAGTGAAGGGTCAAGTTATCATAAAAAGGGGGCCATGTTTATTATTTAATTATGGGCGCCTATCCCAAGGTGAGCATTTAATATTAATCAAAGTGCAGACTTAATAACATTTAATGAGAATTAAATGTGCTTTTTGGAGGAAATCGCACCTCTTTATGAAATGGTTATAAATTTCCTTCAAGGAGTCAATTTCATTCATTCTTGAACATTATTACTTTGGTATTGATGAGTTTTGTGGAGAAGGCAAGGGTTTCTGCCTGTAACAGCCTTGGAGAACGGAAAATCTCTTTGGTTAATGCGACTTTGAGGCTGTGAGAGACCAGCCGAATTATTGCAATACTATGGACTTCATACAGAGGATCAGTTGGAGCATTAAGGAGAAGTATTTTGAAAATTCGAAGCAATATTGAAGGGTTTTGTTCTCAGTTTGAAGAGCAGATGAAAGTCTGCAATTTTGGAGTCTATTGTGCATATTCCAAGGGTCGTACCACCTGCCTTTTTCAGGCCGTACAGCAGCTAAGTGAAGGCGTGTTCTTCTAAGGGCAAACCGCTTGGAGGTTTTGGGGGTTTTCACCTTTGTTTGGGGCGTCCAGTACAGATTTAGGGTCTGCAGCAATTACATGTTGGAGAATATATTTTTGTAGCAGATTGGATTCATTTTTCAGGCCCAGCCATGGCGGCCAGCCTCTCCAGTTGATGCTTTTGATATCTAGTTCGAATAACGGGTATGCATGTGATTTGTAATGGTTTCAAAGTGAATAAATAATACATTTATATGTTGTAGCAGTTGCTCGTCTCAGTATTTAATTAGTTTCCAGCTTTGAGTATTTTTATGCATTTATTTTCCTTGCTTTTTATATCAAAACCCAAAAAAGAAAGTACAAAAATCAGAAAACCAAAACAAAACTTCAGTAGTCTTCATTAGAGATTCAGAGTATCACAGTTTGGAAGGACTTGGAGTCTTCACACAATACATACTCAGAATTTCATTTTCAGATTGCATAATAGCTTCATTAAACTCATACAATGCTACCACACGACTCAATACTATCAAGAGACTGAGAGAAACTCTTAGCACATAACACTAACAGCAAATAAGAGTTTATTCAAAACCGAGGACTCAATAGGATGTGCTAAATATGGAGCAGAAATAATACATCGACTATTACAACAGTGATTTCATGGTTTTCTGTCATGGCCCCGATTTGGAGGCAGAGTAATTTAATTAAATTAATTAAGTTGTCCAAATATTGATATTTCATAAAGATGACTAATTGATTATTTTAATTAAATTAAAGTGGAGAATTAAATTAATTATTTAATAAAGTTATCTTAATAAAATAATATCTCAAGGTAACTTTATTATAATTAATTTAACAAAGTGACTATAATAAAATAATATATCAAAAAGTCACTTAAATAATAAAATAATAAAATATTCTAGAAGCTCTTGGAGATGGGTTAGAGAAAGTATATAAGAAGCTCATTGCTAGTCATTCAAGCACACTTGGATTTTAGTACTTCTTACATACCTGCGTGCTAAAAAGAGAGCTTGAATGCTTTCATTGCCTGAGGGTTTGAAGACTCTAAGGTATCAATTTCGGTTGTGAAATATCAACCCTAGTTGGATAGTGGAGGGAGATACTTCAGTCTTTCTCATTGAGATAATTGCAGCCATTGGAGAACATTTTTGGAGAAGTTTGGTGAGTTATTTCAAGTCTATAATTTTGTTTTAGTCTGCAGACCAGCCATGGGAGGAATTGCATTTTCATTGTTTGTCATAATTCCTTACTGTTGTAGCTACACATTAGTTGTTTGCCAAGTGTTTGCATTAATGTCCCTTGGTTGTAGATGCATAGTTTCAGTCATATAATTGCATTGGTGAGTCATACATTGATAGTTGCTTTACATACTCATTTAATATCAGTCAATTATACATCTTAGTTAGAGTTTGGTGAATGCATATGCTCTTTCATAACATCAAAAACCAAAAGGAGTTTACATCAGCAAGTTAAATTTTCGCTTGGCAAGTATTTGACAAAATTTCCAAGGTTCCAATCAGTAAGTTTAAGGTCAAATCTAGCAAGGGACATTACAGTGTTATCAGAGCCAAGATTCTTCCAGCCTGATTGGGTCATTCAAAGTTGAATTTCAGTTGTGAATCATGGGATCCACAGATGATATAATATTTGCTTATGAGCAGTACCTTACACTTCCGCAAGAGATTAGAAATGACCTTCCTTTCTTCAACAATCCAAAGAAAGCTATGATGGAACCATTGATTCAACAAACTATTTGTCTGAAGAAAAGATTGGAATCCATTTCAAAGGGTTCCACATTTCACAACAAAAATAAGGAGCAACCCAATATATCTATAGGTGACATATCTCGAAATCTCTATGATGAATTTTCCGTAGTTAGTGATCAGCCTACAATTGACCCTAAGGAGAGCAAAAATCAGATTTGCATAGAGAAAGATGTTGAGCACATGACACTTCATGATGACTTCAAGATTGAAGAAGAGCACGTAATGGATGAAGACAAACCAGCTACATTAGAGCAACTACATGAAGACATACAAGTGAATGGGGAAGTTGATCACTCACTTAATGGATCAGCTACTAGTGTCTTGGCTACACATGATGAGAAAAATACTATACAATGGCATGATGTCATTACTGATTTGTTTGAGGACGGCAGCATTATGTCCCATCATTCTCATGAGATAGGAGCTTTTGATCATGAGAAAGTCAATGATATGACATCACCCATTGATGGCATCCCTACACTAGTTGATAGACATGAAGGTATCAAGCATAAGAGGACTGACTTTGTATATTTTGGCATAGAAGAGGTTAAGAGGTCCGAAAAGATGAATAAAGAATGGATGCAAAAAGCCAAAGAGGCTAAATTAGTGGCTGCCACTGCAAGACAACACCTTCAAGAAGTCAAAGAAAGGGTCAATCTCATCAACATAGCAAGGCAAAAAAAGCTAGATAACATTAGAAGACTCTTTATTCAAAGAGAGGATGAATCAGAAAATGCACATTGTTCTAATGTTGGTGATGAGGTTGATAAGATTTGTCAACTGAAGGACTTGGTAAAGTTTCCAAACAAGAAGAAACAAGACAATGATGATATCAACTCATGGGTTTGTGGTTGTCCTACTTTGTGGGTCGGAGTTCTATCAGGTGATACTTTGAGGGCAGATTGGATTTCAGGGGGAGGTATCAGAGTGACACAGCGGAAGTCAGTTGGAGTAGAGTTTGGAGGACTTCCAGTTTACTCATGCGATCCAGGTGGAGATTGTTTCTAAAGAATTTGGATGCATGAGGATTATTATTGCAGTACTTAGAGTCGACGTGGTGAGGTAGATATGCAGGTTTGGGATCCAAGAGTTTTCTTGTTGAATAGTTGGCCTCACAGATTGTTAGGACTTCACAGTGACAAGAGCTTCAGCTATATTCTGAGGATGTTGGTTGGAGTTCTTCTCAAGATCACTTGGGATCCAGGTGGTTGGTGGACAGGAGTAGGTGATTCTCCATTTCGAGCTTCAGGTACTGTGGCAGTTGGATGGTTTGGCAGATGCAGATTGCTTGAGGGCAAGCAATCTTTGGGAAGGGAGGACTGTCATGTCCCCGATTTGGAAGCAAAGTAATTTAATTAAATTAATTAATTAAGTTGTCCCAATATTGATATTTCATAAGGATGACTAATTGATTATTTTAATTAAATTAAAGTGGAGTATTAAATTAATTATTCAATAAAGTTATCTTAATAAAATAATATCTCAAAGGTAACTTTATTATAATTAATTTAATAAAGTGACTAATAAAATGATATATCAAAAAGTCACTTAAATAATAAAATAATAAAATATTCTAGAAGCTTCTTGGAGATGGGTTAGAAAAAGTAGATAAGAAGCTCATTGCCAGTCATTCAAGCACACTTGGATTTTATTACTTCTTACATACCTGCGTGGTAGAAAGAGAGCTTGAATGCTTTCATTGCCTGAGGGTTTGAAGACTCTAAGGTACCGGTTTCAGTTGTGAAAGATCAACCCTAGCTGGAGTTGAGAGGAGGAGATACTTCAGTCTCTTTCATTGTGCAAATTTTGTGGCCAAGGGCCAAATTTGTGGAGAATAATTGAAGGATTGCATTGAAGATTAATTGCAATTTGAGGTAGCATTGATTTCATCATTCTAGAACAATTTTGAGAAGGACAACATTCTGGTTGTAATTTACAGTCATATTACTGCCAGCTCAAGGCCCACGATTTTGCTCATTGAGATTATTTTTGGCATAGATTCTTGCTGGGTATTGGGTCGCTTCATTTGAAGAGGCTTGGCAATGATTTTTGGAGAGTGTTGATGGTATTAGCAGCTGGTATTATTTTATTTATCTAGGTCTGTTATAAAAACAGGGGTGGCTACTGTAAGTGAAGATTGTGCATCATTGAAAACTATTTTGAGAATACCAAGTTGCCATTTCATCATCAATTTCCTTCAGCATATTATTATCAGGTTCCTTTATGTATTTTGCATGCTTTGCATTGTCATATTGAAATATGCTAACCAATTTTTTCGTTGAAATTTTCACAACACAATCAACACTACGCCAATTGAATTAGCGTTAGCTCCAAAATTGAAATCCAAGTTTGAATGATCTCAACACCAAGAATGCACACTCAATCCCAAGGAAGGAGAGGTGTTGTCATATGGCGAAGAAACTAAAAACAATAACTTGAAATGAAACAAACTCAACATCAAGAATGTGCACTCAAGATCCCACCGAGGGCAAGGTGCTAACATATGACAAAGTTATTAATTGAAACTGAAACAATTAGGCGGATAACCAGCCATAAAGATACAACTATCTAATTTATCCGCTGCGGCGGGCATCCACTTAAGAGTGGGGATTCATCACTTGAGAGTGGGTACAAAGAGTGATATAAATTCAATTATCCACACTGGCGGTAGACCATCCAGGGGTACTTAATGTGAGAAGAAAGAAGAATTAATTGCAGCGATTAAGGACTAAAACAGTACTACTGTTAACAGTCTTACAAATAAGAAGAGAGCTGCAAATTACATGTAAATTACAATAGCTTCAAGGCACATGAGTAATGGATGATCCCATAAAAATAATTATCTCTCTAATTGTTGATAAATAATCAAAAATCTGAACTTCTAAAGTCTGATAAGAAAAATCAGCAAACTAAAATGAAGAACCAGCAACTGTGAACCCACTAAAATATTCATAACTCATTCAAAATACCACGGAATTGAATGATGTCTTTTGCAGAGACCTTCTAGGAGGTAGGCGCCTAGATTCTGACCACAAAACAGCATCAAATCTTCTCATATAATTTTTGGCACAAATCCCAAGCTCTCTAGAATGGTACGGCCTTCCTTGAAGGCGACTTTGACATAAAAAATCAGAAACTCAAAATTAAAATCTGAAAATCTTCAAAGATGGTCGCCTTGGGTGTAGGAATGGATTGGAAAAGTACCCACAAGCAAATTAAATTCACTCCAAAAGCTGTATGCAAAAACCACCTTCAGCTGTGACTGTATCAGCAACTTCAAAACTGGAAATTTCATCAAAAATCTTCATCTATTGAGCTCAATCTGCTAGTCTGATTTGAGAAGCAGCAAATATCCAACTAGGTGTTGTATTTCAAACACGAAATTGGTGAGAGGCTAGGAGGTAAGCTTTCTTCAAAGCAAAATATCAATTGTTATTTCGACAGCATAAATTTAGCATAAATTCATGGATACCAAAATGCTGGAGCAAGCTTTTTTTTTATAGAAAAGGAGAAGACTCATCGAATTCCCTTCAAGGCACGCCAAAAGACATAAAAGATTTTTCAAATTTCCATAAAATAAAAATCCTTCATTAAGTGGTGTCTATTTTCCAAGGCATTTAAGACTTCAATAAAAATTAATTATTTCTTTTATGAAGGCGTCCCCCTTCAAGTCCACCTTTTAAGAACAACATGAAGTTATTCCCTTAGGCCAAGGGGTCAACTGCAATTTATAACATTAATGCCTTTTATTGAATAAATTCCTTCACTTCAGCATTATGAAGTTGCAACCAAATTGCCAACTGCTCCAACAAGACAAGAAACAACTAAAGCACTGCCAAAAGGACCACTGCTAAACATAGTATTTACTATAAATAGTAAACACCCTAGAAAAAGCCTCAAACCTCCAAACAGGGAAACCCTAATTTTACCTCAATGAGCCTACGGGCCTCCGGAATAGGCTGAAGAGCGACTGAACTGATCACTAATGAGAAGGGGACATTACACATATTAGATTATTTGAGTCACTGCCTTCTTGCAGCTGTAGGTGCATATTCTATAACAGATATGTAATAGCATTATTCATGATTGTAAGCCGAGAGTCTTGGCCTAGCATTAGTTTGTACATCAAGCATCTCACCTCAGCATTGTATTAGCATTTGAATTGAATAAGGAGTTATAAGGTGCAGACTATATATATTTGTCAAAATTATCATTATGATAGTTTCATGCCAATTGTTTGTTCAAATGTCTATGAGCTGAAAGTCATAATTTACATGTTAGGATTGCATAACAAGTGTTTGACTAAATGCAAAATGTTGTAGATGATTATCTCATTCAATAGGATGCATAATAAATGTTTGTCATAATTCCTTATTGTTGTAGCTACACATTAGTTGCATGCCAAGTCTTTGCATTAATGTCCCTTGGCTGTAGATGCATACTTTCAGTCATATAATTGCATTGGTGAGTCATACATTGATAGTTGTTTTGCATACTCATTTAATATCAGTCAATTATACATCTTAGTTAGAGTTTGGTGAATGCATATGCTCTTTCATAACATCAAAAACCAAAAGGAGTTTACATCAGCAAGTTCAGTTTTCGCTTGGCAAGTATTTGACGAAATTCCCAAGGTTCCAATCAGCAAGTTTAAGGTCAAATCTAGCAAGGGACATTACATTTTCTGGAAATTACCATAACAAAAATACATTCCCAGCAACTATGATTTAATTGACCCATCTCAGACTCATGACAAATAGACATTACATTTACCAGCATATGTATTCAAGACAAATTAGATGAGAACGCCCAGACCTGGGAAAATTAAGTCGGACTCGGCTTAAGACTGAAGAAGACACTACAGAAGTGCCCAGCATACAAGAGCGAATGATAAGAGTTCCTTTAAGCACTTGTTTCTTCTGTACAAGGGTGCACCTATCCAGCAACAGTGAATAAACGCCTCTTACAGGCCTTCAAGCAAACACGTCCCAATATATATCTGATTTAGAAGTTGCCCACACTCAAGAAAATTGTGACATTCATTTTTTGCCCTATTTCTTCTCAAACACGACCCAGGTATGGAGTCTTAAACCTAAAATTGATGTACCTAGGGTTTCTTCATAATGAAACGCCTTTAAGGAGTATATAATGTGCTCCAAAATCGACCCAATGAAGAAGCATTCTCTCAGTGAATATTAATCATGAAAATCCGAGATAGAACCATTACTTTCATTTCACCCTTTTCCCAAACTCAATCTTGCATCAGCCAAAAATCTCTCCAACTTATATCCATCGAATCCACATTGAAGTGCAAAGTAGAAATCCTGATCGACTCTCTCGACTAAGCTCAGCTAGGGTTGATGGTTTCACAACTAAAACTAAACAGTAGGGTTTCCAAAACCCTCAGCATGAAAAACCTTCAAAGGCTCTCCAAGTGATGTGAGAAAATAAATCCAAAATGTGAGAAATGAACCTTTTTCGGCCTTTTATATTTCCCACTTAATTTCCCACTCACAAATAAAAGTGACTTTATAAAGTTCATTTAAAATATTTCACTTAAGTCACTTTTAAAACATTACTTTATTTATTACTTAATATCACCTTAGAATATTAATTTGCCGCAAGGCAATATTAAATAATTAAGTAAAGGATTCCCTGAAATCACCATTAACCTTCGGGAATTAAAAAGGCTAATCGATCACCCTAAGTGGCTACTGAGAAGAGGACATTACAATTTCATGACCTGGATTTAATGAAACAGTAGAAAGAACTTCTAAGCCAACTGCAGATTATTCCTAAGAGCTCTCAAAATGTCCTGACTCTCCTGAATCCAATCCTTAGCTTTGGGAGCTCTACTCTCTCCAAAAACTAAGTCCATGAAGGATGGCGCATCATACCCATACAAAGCTCGTAAAGGTCACATGCCAATCAACATGTGGTAAGTGGTATTATAACAGTGTTCACCCAAGTGCAAACACTTGACCCACGCTCACTGTTGTCCTGAAATATAGTTGCGCAAGTACCCCTCAATCCATTTGTTCACTATCTCAATCTATCTGTCTATCTAATGGTGATAACTTGTTACACCCCGATTGTATAGTTACTATTTACTATTACTACATAGGGTAAATTAGATTGTAATGAGAATTATGAGGATGAATAAAGTATGATGTTCCTTGTTATCAATATGAGTGTTTTCACATTTGATGATTGTCTCATTTAATGTTACTTCAATTGCTGTTATTCTTGGTGAAATATTGCGTAAGGTTATTAAATTGTGATTATTCTAACTTCTGAGATGTTTATGTATATTGCTTATGTTATGAACATTTGACTGCCGTGAGCATGTGTTAGTGGATGCAGGTACATGTACCATTCCTCCAAGCGGAGGGGAAGTATCACTCGGGAGAAGAGCTTGGTCAGGTGACCGGTAAAGTAAACTATCTTAGCATACACACACATCACCTTAGATTGAGTGAACTGAGTCAGTTTGTGTGGGTTATAGGTAAGTCATCCATAGCTTGTATGATTGCATTAGGAGTTTTTTTTACTTCTGCATGCATTTGCGAGTGATGTTTATCTATTAGGTTTTTGTGATCTGTCTTGTGATATTACAATCATATGGATAGGTGGGATCTAGGTGGAAGTATGTTTATAGGTATGCACATGCGTGTAAGGGGGATCTAACATGTATATGCATATGTATAGAGATACCACACTTACACACCTATCAATATGATGGAAATGTAAATGGATGTAAGTGAATCAGATGTGGACATATATACATATGTATAGTATATACACATATCCATAGGGATATACATATCGATACAAGCATACGTTGGCAAATGGATATGCTCATACGGATGCATCGATATGGTATACCTACACATACGTGTACATAGAGGAATATACAGGTATATATATGTATATATGCACACATCCTGAGTAAGGTGGATATTAATAATATTATTATTATTAATGCCTTCGAATATGAACATATATATATATATATATATGTATATATCGGATGTATGCTGACTAGCTTACGATATATATTTATTTATTAAATATATATGTAAATATATATTAAATATTATATATATATATACATATATATAAGTTATATATTAATACTGAAGTATTTAATATATATATATATATGTATATTGAATATATACTCTATATATATATATATATATATATTTTAAATATATATAAATCATATAGTTAAAATCTTTGAAAATCGAATTATTCAGATTTTATAAGTGAGTCAATTTAATATTATCACTTCAACTTTGGGAAATCGAATTATTTCTAAATTGCTTAAAAGAGTCGATTTAAATAAAAGGATTGAATTGATAAAGACTTCAATTCACGTATTGGACTTTACCTTAATTTTATGCCGATATAGTTATGAGAGGAATTTCGAACTTTGAAACTCATACGGCTCTAAGAGAAATCACGCGTCACCTGTTAATGAACACGGAAGGATAAAATCCTGAAATGCATTTAAATCTTTTGACCAAGTCAAAATCTGAAGCTTGACCAAATTCAACGTAGTAAATGAATTCCATCGACTCAACCCAAAAAATAGTCGATGTTGGGTATGTGTAAATGAATTATGATTGACTTCTCCTATGCCGTAAGTATCTGCCATGGTCCCCAAACAAAGCCAATGTTGTACCCCAAAATTAAAATTTTTGTTACAATTATACATTTTGAAGAAATGAGTAAATGTCTTGTTAAATCTATCAAAAAGGTCAAAATTTGGGTGTGCATGTCTTGCATGAGGGGTTAAAATGTAAAATTCCCAAAATTTGATGATCTAGGTCTGTTTAGAGCGACCTAATCTACAAAACCCAGATCTCATTTTTTCATCCCTATTTTTTAGGAAAATTGCTATTTTAGAAATTTCCTAAAAATAGTAACTTTTTCTGGGTTTTTCTACGTTTCTTTTGAAACGGATACTAGCAAAACTTTATGAAAATAGAAAGTTAGTCCGTTAGGGTTCAAACTGATTTTGATTGGCTCAAAATACTTCCATATCAAGCTAGTGCAGTCAAAATCTCAAAAAGATCAGTTTTGCCCTAATGGGTCTATTATGATTTTTCAGAAGCATATCAGGAGCTCCGAGGTCATCAATGGAGGACAGTCAACTGCCAGACGTCAAATTCAACACTCAAGCATTGAGCAGAAGGTGAGTTGGTGAGCAAGCACGAAGAACGAGGAGAGAAGGCGAAATATGCCTAAAATTGACTAACACTGCTTGTCATGGGCTCCCCAAAGCAAGATAGGCGCCCATCTTTTTAGGGCATCTAGCAATGAAATTAGGGTTTGACCTCCCAATCAAAGTTGTTCAGAATCCTTTCAGCTCCACAGCGAGTCCGGCAATGTAGTCATCGGATCATCCATTCGTCCAAAATTCAAGATCAAATGGGGGGGTTTCAAAGAAAATGCAGAATGAAAATCTTGAAAATGTTTGAAAAATATTCTAAGTCTGGGAACTATGGGTGCCCTAGGTGCCTAGGGGCGCCCATCTTTTTGGAATGGCAAATCCAGCTGTTAGGGTTTGCTAAAGTGCTCAATCTCTCCGGAATTCGGTCAGCGTCACAGTGGATATCTTCGTCAGGGCATCCGACTGGCCAATCTCCGGCAAATCCAGATCCAAGTGGAAGGTACAGATTGAAGATTTGAATCTAAAGATGAAAATTTTCTAAGTCTGGAGCAAATGGGCGCCCCTGAAGGAGAAAGGCGCCCAAGTTTTTGAGTGTCCAAACAGATGAATTTTCCAAGCTTTAATGTGACTTTTTCAGATTTGATCAGGCTTTCCAACGAAACCATCAACTCATCAATCCGAGTTGGCAGTCGTCAGTTTCAGGGAGCGGAATAGAGGGTTTGAAAAAATTAAAATGTCGAAAGTCAAAAGCAAAGGAGAAATAATGAAAAATATGCTAACTCTGGTGAAGTTGGGCACCCCAGCTTGCCAGGGGTGCCCAAGCTTTTGACAAATCCAACTTTCTGACAAAGTTACTCCCAAGAGACTCCTCTTGATTTCCCCTCAGCTTCGTAACGAACCCAACCATCAGTCAATCCCGCGCCTAGAACTCCAGATTTGACGAGATCATCTAAAGAAGAGCAAATGTGAAGAAAACGAAAAAAATTCTAAGTTTGGTAAACATGGGCGCCCCTGGTGAAGAAGGGCGCCCAAACTTTGGAGGTCTAAGATGATAGAATTTGCCAACATAGCCTCCAAGATTGTCTTGTCTGATTCAGTTGAGCTATCCAACGAAGCAGTCAGCCAATCAATTTGATCAGCGTAGCTCCCAAAATCAAAATTTCATCAAAAGATCAAAGGGAAATGAAGAACTTGAAAATCATGCAAAAATGGCTAACACTGAAAGTTCAGAGCCCCTCGAGGAAATAGGCTCACATGAATTTGAAGGTCAAAACGAAGCTTTTAGCCAGAAGTGCCTCCAGGGTGATATTCTCATAATCAGTCGAGCTTCGCGATGAATCATTCAGCTCGTCCACTAGATCAACTGAACATCCAGAAATCAAGATCAAACCAGGGGTCAAAATGGAAGAAAAGTTGAAAAATCAGAAAAATGGTTAAGTCTGAATGAAGTAGGCGCCTCTAGCCAAGAAGGGCGCCCAACTTACAATGCCTTAGTGAAATTTTCAAAGTTTTCAAAAGATTCAAAATGGTAAGAGGAAGAGAATGTCCAAGTTCATTGAACAGGCCAATTTTAGGGTTTTGAAGATAAAAGCAAAAGAAAGCAAACCTATTTCAAACCCTAAGTCTATTTAACACCTCCCTTTCATGTAATTTTCATCATTTTTGCAGGTAGCATTGAAAGGAGAAAGTTGGAGCAGCAGATTTGAAGTTATATTTCATGATTCAAGAACTCAAGTTTGTTGATTCTTCATCAAATTTTTCAGACCATTAGCATAAGGCTTTGCTTTTTCATGCTTTTTCATCCAGAAGATCAAATTTTTGAAGAAGGCCAAGATATTCAATTTTCAGCCATCTGAGTTTTATCAACTCATTCTTCTGAAGAAATTTTCAAGAAGTTCATCAAGTTGCAGCAGCTGCTTTTTATTTGCATGTCAGTGAAATCCTCAGTTCATTCAATTTTTTATCATCTGGGTCCTCTCAAATCAGTCTTCTAAAGAAAACCCATATCACAGTTTTTTTCAAGCAAATTTCATTTTTTAGGATTGGCTGCTTTTTCAATCAGCCCTCAGTTTTTTTCAAATCTGATCAACTGGGTCCATTCCTAATTACATTGTGAAGAAAACCCAGGTGCCAGCTTTTTTCGTGAAAATTTGAAGAAATTAGGGTTTGCTACTTTTTCAGTCTAAATTCAAAATTTTGAAAAACGGACGATTTGGATTGTTTTGCAACAAAATTCTAAGCAAAACCCATATCTCAAAAATTCAAAATTGTTCAAAAAATTGTTCATTTGACAAAAGAAAAATCAGCATTCTAAAAATAAAGAAAATTTGCTCAAAAACTTGGAGTTCAACATTGGTAAGTTTCTTCAAGGTTTTCGGTTCCTGATACTAATGTTTTCGAAGATCGAATCACTTCTATCATGATTACGCTAAAGAAAACAGCTTGAGACGGACTTGCATCACATCAAACCAGTTGTTTTATCTATACACTTTGAGAGCAAGCAAATACTTCAATCGAACTCGACACTCGACTCCTCACAACAGCGCCTATTCCTATTTCGGGCCGGGAGCCTCGACTCCTAACGCCAGAACAAGCATTACAATCCGCTACAAGGGAGATCCAGCTTCGCTTGATGGGAGAGATTGATATGCGCTTTGAAACCTAATATGATTGAGAAGTTTCTCCATTCCCCCTTGGCCTGAAAGTGTCACTATCTCAAAGGGCGAATGTGAGGATGTGGGAAATGCACAAGGACAAATATAGCAAGAAGATTGCTCAAAGGTGGATGAAGGAGAAGCATAAGACTTTGCCTAAGAACATCGGGCGAGGGGAGTTCAGAGATGAGATTGCCATCATAATCACCTTGCTCAACAGGGTCACTGGACAAGAAGATGCTACCAAGTTTCAACCATGGATGTTCTATGTGATTCCTCATATCATGAAGAAAACCGAGTTCTATGATTGACCCACCTTGATTAGTGACAGCCTTCATCAGCAGATAACGAAATATTTCCAGATTCATGAGTTCCATATGGTTTCTTACCTAGTCTACCTAGTGGCCTACCAAGGTCAATTCAAAGGGTTGAACACCGAGGGATCATTGAGCGTACAACATATCTACAACTATTACCCTCAGTTGGAATTCACGAAGTCTCTGCATCACTACAAGAGGGTGAATGAGGCTTTCCTGATGTACACAGCGCGGGACCTGGACAATGAATTGCACATCCATATCTCTTCGGTCGCCAGGGCAGCGATGGCAAAATGGGCTGATTGGTTCATACAATTTCCTACTTTCACTTATCTCAAAGTCTATGGCTTTTCAAGTGCCCCACTCATGTTACCAAGGTACCCGTCAGACGAGGTCGTCTTCATGGAGTTCTTAAGGCAGGCACGTGAGGTCCACACAGTCTTGAGAAACAGAAAGAAACCAGCCCTCAGTTTTCCATTGGGGTTGGGAATTTATACATGCAGAACATCAACAGATGCTAAGGCAATGGGGGATGAGTTAGATAAACTTGGTCTCAAGCCTTATAGCGAGAGACGATCTTATGACCCTCATGGCGTCTACGCTGGCCAACTGGAGAAAAACTATGCTCACTTACCCGCTTTTGAAGACTTTTGGGCCAATTGCATAGATGAGTTCGAGGTGCGGAGGCGTAGTTACAACAGGCTCTCTCTTCACCAAATGAAAGACTGCTTGTCAGAATACATTGAAGGGTTATCAGATGATGATGAGGATGTGCTTCTCCCGATGTATGCTCAGAAGAGAATTGATGATCAGCCCCTTCCTCAAGTCAATTGGGCTAATAAAGAGTCCCTCTCAGTTGAAGACATGACAAAACAAGTCCTTGAGCATAGCAAGGTTTTCCTAATCCTTAAGAGGAAAAACTCCATTCTAATAGCAGAGCCACCAAGGACACTTCCCTCTTCTTCTAGAGCACAGTCGAAAGGGAAGGGCATAAGTCAGTCTCAAGAAGGTGTCAAAGGTAGTAGATGAAATAAAAATGTAAGAAGAAGGTTAGACTTCTCAGGCATAGTCATACAGGAGCAACCTACAGTTGTAACAGAAGCTCCCCCTGACGAGCCCGTACCTCAGAAAGAAGCAGAGGAGCCGCCTTTAACACATGTTTTTGTACCTTTGGCAGAGTCTTCACCGATTCGCATCGACCTGGATATTGAAGAAGATGAAGAAATTGCAATTGTACCTCCCAAGGAAGTTAGTAAAGATACTATTGTGTCTTGGCTTGAGAGCTCTCCTTGGGAAGGAGAGAAGAAGACCTTCATATCAGGTAGATTTTGATGATCTTGACAACATCTATCAGGAACCTCCTAAGAAGAAAACAAAGAAACAAGTTCACTTTGATAGGAATCCTGATGGTGAGATGGTTATGGAGACTGCCATACCTCCCATAGATAAGAACAGGGATGAAGTGAATATGGATGACTTTGTGATGGTCAAGGCTAATCTTGGTAGAAATACTAGATATACAGATGTCAGTTTGTTCAGAGTTGTGATTGAAAATCTTCAAGAAAGAGTGCTCAAGGATGGGGAAGACAAAGCAGCCCTCAAGGCTGAAATACAACAACTTAGGCTTTATATTTCTAACCTTTTCCATGGTTCTTCACAGGCTACTTAGTTGCTACCCCAGGTTTTAGATACACCAGCCGATCATCATCAGCTGAGACAGCTGGTTATTTGTGGGAAAGAAACTCAAGAGTGGATCAAGAGTTTCATCATCAGAGGAAAGGAGATCTTAGCCCAGATGTTTCAGTTGAGAGAAAATGCTCATGAGCTACGTCAAGGTATCCAAGGGTTTGAACAATTGGTGGCTGAAGTAAAACCAAGGCATGAGATCATCATTGTAGATTTAGATA